>JABUQX010095777.1:0-57500 GCA_015478945.1 Trachelipus rathkii | reverse complement strand
TATATATGTGTGTTAAGAATGATAAGGGGAATTTGCTTAGAATAATGAATAGGGATGGTGCTTTTGTAACTGATGAAATGGATGTGAGGGAAGTGTGGAGGGAACACTACGAAAATTTGCATAACATTAGCAGTAATGAGGGGTGATAGCGAATGTGTGTGGGTTTTGGTGGTGCAAGAAGGAATTAGGTATTTTTGGGGATGAGGTCATTTGTAAGGAGAATGTAATGGGTTAGAGTGAGAAAGTTGAAGCATGGTATAATCTGTCATTGTATAGATTGTAATTACTGGTGAAATGATCAAGAACGGAACTGAGATGGTGATTGATTGGATTTATGCAGGGTATAGTTCCGAGGGATTAGAGAAGAGCAGTATTAGTAACCTTATATAAGGGTAAGGGGGATAAAGGTAACTGTAGGAATTATAGGGGAATTAGCTTATTGAGCATTGTAGGAAAGATATATGCTGGTATTTTGGTCGAGGCTTACCGAAGGATTCCTGATTTGGTTGAAGAAGCAGAAGGCTGATAAAAAAGTGTAAACGTTTTGGATTAAGCCGGTCGCGACATTGGAAACAAATGTTTGAGAAAATGGGAGAGAGAGAAGGAATAAATTGTATTTAGGTTTTATGGATTTGCCAACAGGGCCAACGATAGGATTATGGCAGGGTGTTGTGAAATATGGATGTTGTGCGTAGGCTTCTAAATGGAATCAAAAGTATGTATGATGATAGTGAAGCGTGTGTAAGAATAAATGGAGTCGAAAGCGATTGGTTAAAATTAATAGTGGAGTGAGGCAGGGATGTGTTATGTCTCCTTGGGTTTTCAATTTGTATATGGATGGGGTATGAAAGATTCGAGGTGGGGCCAGGGTTGGCAGCGGGATGGTTGTTAGAATGATGAAATGAATAGAGTGGGGGGTGTGCTACCTTTATTGCGCGGATGATTGGTTTTGTGTGGGAATCGAAGAGAGTTTAGATGTAGGATTGGTAGGGTATTGAAGGCGTTTGTGGTAAAGAGGATGGTTTTGAAAGTAACGTACATAAGAGTAAGGTTATGTTGTGAGTGAGGCTCTATGTTGGATGAAAGGGAACTGATGATGCAGAGTGTAGGTAGGAAAGCATTGCGAATGGCATGAAGGTGGCTGGTATTGCAATTAAATCCTTGGTGGAGTGGATTCAAATGGACTAGGTCTTGAGTGCTCTAGGGATTATACTCACATGAGGGTATGTTTTTTATAATAATGATAATAATTTATAGGTGTGAGACTATGTTGGAATAAGAAGTATAGATCTAAAGATCAATGTGTTCAGATAAGACAAATCTTTTAGGGACGTGTTAGGTGTTGTAGAAGCAATTGAGTAAAACTGAAAAAATGTGAGTTTTGTAGAGGCGAGAAGAAAGGTTCATAATAGTAGTGAATAGCGGTTTTTTTTTGTGGTGGTATGGTTGTGGCCCACCTGGGCCAAGGGATGAACACTACATTGACTTGCAATAACTTCTTCCTCAGCCTTATGTGGGGAACCTTATATCAAAAACTTTGCTAAAATCTTGATGTTATATATTTAGACTTTAGCAAAGCTTTTGATAAGGTTCCCCACATCACATAAGGCTGATGAAGAATTTATTGATGTGTATAGTGCGGAGTGGGTTACATGGTTGTATTTAAAAAGTGGTTGTGGAATAGAAAACAGTATGTAAAACTAAATAGCAATAAGTCATCATGAGAAATAGTGAAGAATGGTGTCCCACAGGGTTCAGTGCTGGGACCACTACTGTTCCTCATATATATATAAATGATTTACACCAAGGACTTAAATGCAAGGTTTCTAAGTTTGCAAATGATACCAAAGTGGCCACCTTAGTTAGGAATAGTGAAGGATGGATAAAGATTCAAAATGATCTTGATAAACTTTCTCGGGTGGTGCAGGTGAGTGGGGGTAAAATTTTTGGGAATTTTTAAAAAAAATTAGTTTAATTAAAAAAAGTGTTAAAAGGGTTTTTCCTTCCCCCCGCCCCAGCCTAAGGTTTACTTCAAAAATTGGGGAAAAAGGTTTTTTTAAACTATGATTATGAATGGGATTGGTTAAGTCTGTGGACAAGAAAAAGATTTAGGTGTGATTGGTTATAAGCAGTAAGAAGTAAGCTAATCAGTGTCTGGAAGCAAGGAATAAAGCTAATAAGATGCTGAGCATAATAAATTGGTATGTTGTTTACAAGAGCAAGGAAGTTATAAGTATACTGTATAATAGCTTTGTTAGGTCAGTATTAGAGTATTCTTTCAGCAATAGGGTTATTTAAAGAAAAGACTTAGATATTCCAGAGAGAGTGCAATGTAGGGCAACAAGGGTGATTTCTTTCCTGAGGGTAAAAGCTTTGAGGACAGGCTGAAGGAGTTAGGATTGTTTTCTGTAGAAAGGCGATTTCTCAGAGGGGACCATGATACAAGTCTTCAAATATTTACATCTATTGATAATACATTGACCAATAAATTCTTCATAGTAGAGCACGGACGGGAGACCAGGGGGCATAGTAAGAAAATTAAGAAGAAAGCATTCATTTAGTAATAGGTTGTTAAATTTTGGAATGGTTTGCAACAGGAGGTTGTTGGGTGCGACTTAATTACAACATTTAAGAAAGGATTGGATAGAATTATGGATGGTTTGGTATCATATAGTATATTTTGACTAAGTCAAATTGGCGAGTTTTTAGTTAGAGTAGTTATTAAGGTTAAACGGCATGTTACTATAAAGTTATTAAAGCTTGTAGTGTGGTTAGCGTGTACTTTAGCTATAGTTTTTTTTCATTTAGTTGTAGACTTTGTGTATATTATGTAAGTCATTGACAAACCCTAGGGTGCTTTGTGGATTTGCATAAACATGTTGCTTGGTGATTGGTTCTGTTAGCTTGACTGGGACAATCTCGATAGGCTCATGTGGCTTCTTACTGTCTTTTTATTTCTAATGTTTCTAATATTTGACGGCATGCTATCGTGAAGATCCGTCGCGGTCTCGTGAAGCTCTATGGTGGATTTTCTGACTGCGACGAGTTCTTACTAATTAATGGTACAGAGGGGGCGGTAAGGCTGGGCTTTCTTTTCGACTTTTGTCATATTCTTCTACTGCTTTTCTTTTCTGATGCATGTTATGCACCTTACTCCCAGTCTGGGGAAAAAAAAAGGTAGATGAAGAAGAAGATATTTCTTACTTCACACCACATTTTTGCTACTATACATTAAAACCGGTAACAACATACCCTAATGTAGAACCCTAGTGCACTCAAAAACTTTGTCCCCCTGCACTCACCACAGATTTAATTGCACCAGCCACCTGCCTACCACTCAAACTTTTCAATTACCCTCTATCATCTGTTTCCTTTTCAACCAATATATAGCTAAAATATCTAATCTCAGGTAATCATTGCAGTTGCCTACCTTCCAACTTCCAACCTGATTTCACACTGCGAACTCTCCACACCCATCATCATCATCTTACTCTTTCCAATATTTACTTTCAAACCCGCTTTTTTACACACCCTATCAAACCCCTCTATCAATTCTCTCAAACCTTCTTCAAATTCGCCACACAAAAACAAATCATCTGAGCATAATAAGCAGTGCACACTCCACTCTCTTCCACTCTTAATCAAACCCTCATCCATGCTATTCCTACCTTTAGTTCTTTCATTACCTCATTCATATGCAAATTAAATAGCCATAGAGATATAACACATACGGTACCCGCCTCACTCCACTTTTAATATTAAACTATTCACTCTCCACTTCAGTTATTCTTAAACACACACTTCACTATCACCAACATGCATACTTTTGATTTCATTCAGAGGCACACATCAATTGCTAAAGGAAGTGTCTTTCTCATGAACAGCATGAGAACAAGAGAGTCATAGGTACACAGCAATTCAATATTAAATCAACCAACTGCCAATAGTTTTGGTTATGGTACACATACACACCACACAAAAAAGTATTTATGAACATTAAATTTACCATAAGTATTTGCTTCCTCAGAGCCGTTTTAATATGCAGCGATCTTCTTAATATTACAAATTGGATATTAATAAACTCTTTCCATTTGTTCACAAAACCACAATGTGTTTCAGATCAACATTAATGCAAACTTAACAATAATAATAATAATAATAATAATAATAATAATAATAATAATAATAATAATAATAATAATAATAATAATAATAATAATAATAATATAATATAAGCTTCCCACGCCATAATAATAATAATAATAATAATAATAATAATAATAATAATAATAATAATAATAATAGTTTTCTGTTCTCTTAATACAAATTAAGTAAAAAAATAACAACAGAATCAACATACATCTACATGCTTAGCACTTGACATCTCCGTAATCATTGGATTATCAGATTTTATGATTTCCAAGTTGACAAGCCCTTCATCAAACTCAAATTCAACATTTGGTTGCCTCATTTCTAACTTTATTGATAACCTTTGGTCTAATTCTTCATTTTTAATGTTATCTGGTAAAGCAAAGTTTGTTTCATTGCTGGGAAAGATCTGAAATTAAATAAAAAAATGTTAAGTAAGCCTAAGGGGATGTAATACAACCAAATCTCAAGCCAAGTTGTGCTAAAGATCTATGAAAAGAAGAAGCAATCTCATCTGAAGATCAATCAACAGTAAAAAAAAACAAAAAAACAAAAACTTGTTTTTTATATTTCTTAGGTTCTATGTGTGGATTTTTTTCCTAATTCAGCATGTTGCCTGCTTTGAAGAGAATGAGAGGACTTCTATGGTTACTTGGTCAGGCATGTCTTTTTGGATGTTTTAAAACCCCTTTTTTCTTTTTGTACTTTTTTTATTTATTTACTAATTGTTTCTATCTTTCTATTTAAACAGTAAATTCTTTTGTGTCCTTGAGACGGCCCTTGAAGTTTATATTAACATAACGTAAAGTTTTAAATTTTGGTGTAATAGGTACAACCTTACAGGAGAGGAAAGAAAGGTGGGGCTAAAGGTGTTGTCCAGTTACAGAGCAATTTGGATCCAGGGGACTTTGTTAAGGGTGACGGGTTGCGCGAGTCTGGAGTAATTTCCTTAACTAAAAATATTTGTATCTTTTGCGAATATTAGTGATGAACCAATACCATGGTATTGGTATCAGTGGATTTTTGAGGCATCTGTAATTTTGATAGTAGTATTGGTATCTGTAAAATTTTGCCAATACCACATATTTTGAGTCTTTAATTTGATATATATATATATATATATATATATATATATATATATTAAAAATATATATATAATCTATATATATAATAATTATATATATATATATATATATATATATATATATATATATATATATATATATATATATATATATATATATATATATATATATATAATATATATTCAAAATTAAAGAAAAATGTTTTGTAATCAACTTTTCTTTCATACGTGTACTTGCGTACAACATGCCTTTGGTCACACCCTGAACATTGTAACAACTATGTGCCAAGTACTATGAATCTGCTACAAAGTGACTAGTTTCTAGAGAAAAAAATCTGACCCTCTATTGAAATTTGGTCATTTTAACTTTTTTACATGTATTGCGCAAATTGCCAAAAATTCTATATGTATTATTATTTTAAAAAATTTTTTTTTCCAGTTGATGCTACAATAATTGGTAGTGCTATGCTTTTAAATTTATAGATATCAGTTTTCATATAATTTCACTGTTTTTGTATATAACAGGCATCTTTTTTTTTTTACCACCACTAATTTGACACCAATGGGGTAAAAAAAAAAAACCACTTTTTTTTACCCCAATTGTGGGGGTAATAAAAAACCTGTTATATACAAAACCCAGTTATCATAAATACAACAAACCAGTGGATTAATATGAAAATGCTATTAGTTTTCCTTGTATTTTTTTACCCTCCACAGAAAAAAAAAAAATTGATAATAAAAAAATATTGATATTACATATATTACAGCTTATATTTTAAAATAAATATTTAAAAAACAACAAAATGCCAAAGGACTTCACATACAAAGAGAAACTCTGGACGGAAGCTTCCGTAGCCAAAGCTATAGAAGAAGTTAAAAATGGAGCAACATTAGGTGCAACAGCAAAGAAATATCACCTATCAAAATCAATGCTCAGAAAACGCTACCTCGCAGATAGAGGAGAAATCACACTAGGGTCTAGAGGCCGTCTGCCAAGAATCCAACCAGATGTGGAAACAACACTTGCTACATGTTTAAAGCGCATGGGTGAGTGTGGATTTGGCCCAACTTTTGATGAACTATGTGAAATAGTGTCTGAGTACTTGACAGCTAATGAAATGGATAACATCTTTAAAGAAAACAAACCTGGTAGGGACTGGATTAATAATTTTATGGCTCGTCATAAAATGAGTCTTAAAAAGCCATTACCTATGCATATTGGTAGGAAACAGATCACTTCTGATCCATTTGTTATTTATGGATTTTATGACATGCTGGAAAAAGAGGCAAGACGCTTGGGAATAGAGAACCGTCCAGAATGCTTCTGGAACCTTGATGAAAGTGGTTTTCCATCAGATCCATCCAAATGCAAAATTGTTGGACCAATTGGACAAAAAACAGTGCAAGTAGTTTGCGGTTCCAACAAAGAGAACACAACTGTTTTAGCTGTCTGTTGCGCAGATGGTACGTACTACACTGGATCCATTAATTATTTTCAAAGGAAAAAATATAATGGCTAATTGGCGTGGTAGTGAAGCTCTACCAGAAACCTATTATGCAAGTCAGTGACAACGGCGGTTGATGGCCGGAATGACCACTGTAATTTTCCATAAATGACGTGGGTTTTGAAAAACTTTGCAAGAAAGACAAAAGACGATAGCGACCGTCTTTACTCATATTTTGCAACCATGGTTCAATCTGACTCATACTTCTTTCTGCTACCATACAGTTGGGTCTCAATAAGGAAAACCCCTCCACGCTCTTGAAAAGTTACCAGCAGCATACACTGACCACCCTTACAACTCTGATTATATCATGTTTCAATCCTTTCTTAAGCACTTATTATGAAGGAAGAACTTACTCGTGCGCTAATACGTTCATGAAACTGTGAGCACGACGAGCGCTCTGAGAAAAGATCAATTTTGTAAAACCTTCATCTGGCTTAAAATCTGGAGGAAAGGGGTTTTAGAGTAATGATAATATTAAATCGGAGGTTTAGAGCCAACAGGAATTTAACCCCAGCTACTAGACAGAGTCAAAAATATAAGACTGAAAAAGCAGTTAGATTAAATAAAAATTGATACCTTACCAATAGATGGGATGAAGATGGAAAGCCACAAAAAATGAAAAAAGGTAGAACCTATACTGATAAATCTGCACACCAAGACTTACCAGAAACCCCAAGAACAGCACATGAAATAGTTCCACACCAAAGTACCTCACTTTCTCTACACCAGAAAGAAGTCAACCCACAAAGACATCTTCAGAACAACTGGTTCCCTGCCACTGCCAATCCTTAAATTCACCAGCTCACCTGATAAAAATGCTGCAACGACATGCTCCGGAAGGAATGCGTTATGTTGTCAACCTTGTCCAAAAAGAAAGTGAGATTTCATTTGAATCTGTTATAAAGAGTCGAGGTCGACCTAGTATGACATCTGCAGTAACCTCCAAACGCCCTCGTGTCCCAATGAGTAGCTCTATTTTAACTGATAAGGAATTTAAGAAAGTTGAAGAGGAATTAAAGAAAAAACTCAACCAAAAAAAGAAAAATTGCAGAAAAACCATCACCACAAGCAGTCATCCTTTCAGAAGAGAGCGATGTTCCAGCCTGGAGAGTGGAGAATTGTCAGAATTGATGAACTCAAACCCTCAACATTGATGTCAAGAAAATCACTTGCTCGTAGGAAAGTTTCAAAGAACATACCAAAATTAAAAGATATTAAAGTTGGTGAGTTTTATGCGGTTCGATACGATCAACCATTAAAATATTACTGGGGTAAAATATTAAAAAAATTTACAAATGATGAGGAAACAGAGCCTGTAAAGGTGGAAATGAAATACCTAAAAAATGAAGTGTTATCCAGCATTGCAGAAAACATACGGTGGGATTGGCCCAAAAATGATGATATAGATATAATTCCTGTAACCAACATTTTAATTGGACCTGTGACTCCATTACTTGAACAAAAAGGAAGGGGAAAACCCCTATTTTACTTTAAGGAAGAGGAAGAGGCCCTTTACAAACTTGAGTTGATGCGAGTCAATGGTGTTCCATCACCAAAAAAGAAATAAATTTCATGTTGCATCACCCCAAATGTACAAAGTATTAATTAATATAAGTTATAATATAAGTTTTATTTTTAAAAAAAGAGAGAAACTTTTGCTTTATTTGGACAAAAAAAGATTGAAAATTTTTTTGAAAAAGGAACAAGATTATTAATTAAAAGGTAAGTTTTATTTCTTTAATATTGATTTAAGTTAAAGGTTTTTTTTTTACCCCATTTAAATTTTTTTTTACCCCATTGGTGGGGGTAAAAAAAAATCCTATTTTTTGCTAATAACTTCTAACATAAGCAATAATTTGTTTTAAAGCATATACCATTTTATTCCCACTATATACCATAACATTATGAATAACTAACTTTTGGTCCAAGTTCAATATTCTAAACGTGAGGTCAAAGTTTGTGGATTTGGTTTTTTTTTACCCCCATTGAGTATATATATATATATATATATATTATAATATTATATATATATATATATATATATATATATATTATATATATATTACTATATATATATATATATATATATTATATCATGGACCAAACAATTCAGCCTTGGGCATATCTCTTAAACTAAAAAATTTTGAAAATTAATTACCTTTTCTTTTCTTTCTTTTAGGCCATAATATTAACATTGCTAGGTTTTGGTCCAAGGTCCATCCTCATCATCACTATTGTCATTTAACTTAGATTCATCTATGTATAATATATATATAATATATATATATATATATATTATATATATCATACATATATATAATATATATATATAATATATATATATATATATATATATATATATATATATATATATATATATATATATTATATATATATATATACTATATATATTCAGATATATATAGTTAAGGTTATAAAATGGTAATGCATAATTCACAAAGGTATGAAATTGTTAGTATATTAACATATGTACCATATATACAATTTGTGGTCTGCAATTAAAATCATAGACCTGCAGTGTATTTATTAATATATAATTTACTTTAGTATGTGCCAACTACAAGCAAATAGGCAATTATTATATAATGAATAAATCTTTTTTTTTCTAATGAATAGTTCTTTAAATATTTTAAACTTTCATTTGTATAGTAGTCAAAAGTTCAATTCACCATAGTTTCCCATTTTTGGATTTACTTTTATATTATATTGGGAAACTTACCTTATTGCCATTTTTTGATTTGATTCAGGTTAGTGTTTTTGTATTTCAAATAAATTATTATATTTTACTATTATATTTGTACAACTTAAATGCTATAATTGGAGATAAGATGATCAAGGAATAAGAATATAAATTAAATACAATTTAAAACTTGTTTATGCAGGTCAAGGGAACTCATTCATCCGCAAGTTCTCAACCTGCATAATTGTCGTTGACCAATTGAAATAAAGAAAAACCCCAAAAAGGTTACTTAATCAGATAGGGGTAAGCTTCATTATAGTTAATGTATGGTTGCATGAAATCTATAATTCTATCCCTTTCTTTCCTTTAAATGCATCATCATCTCTCATCCTTAAAAATTCCCTTTTTAAGTGAAATTAAATAAAAGCTCCTAAAGCAAATTCCCTTAAACTATTTAAATACTAAATTTAACTTACCTTTGTACTTATTGTGATGGAATCTAATTCAGTTTTTCCATTCCATTACAGGTTTTTTTTTTGGTCTTACTTTTATCTTTTGTCTAATATTTCTTCCCTGGATTTTGCCTTTATGTGAGCCATTGTCCTCATTAATGACTTAAGTCTCTTACCTGGAAATCAATTAAGTCCCTCTTGACCTGATACAAACAAATGACCACCGTACCATGCAAACCATAACAGCAAACATGCATTAAATGAAGCACGGGTTTTCAGATAACAACAACTTAAGATACGGTAAGTTGAAGTTGTTTGTTATTTTTTCAATAAATTGGAAAGACCTACTAAAGCTAGTAGGCAATTTTGTAACCAGCAATAGCCATAACTTTGTAAAGCACAAAGCAAATACGAATAATAATGTTTGAATGTCATATCTATAATTACCCCTTATACTTACGTAATTACACCTGAGCTGATTCCGCCAATCCCGCAGCTTCCACAATACTGCAGTTCCGCAATTTCGTAATTCCGCCGCAATCCGAAATTCCGTAATTCCCCGCATTTTTCTATATTGAGGAGATTCTACACCTCACTTAAAAGAACATCTGTGTCCATAAATTTGTATTATATTCCAAATAATTATTTTTCTTTCCTATTTCCGGTTAGAGTTATTTTCTTTAATAAACATATACTTTTATCTTTTTTTGCTATCCCTTGGTGTTTTTTTAATTTGGTAATAAATAATGAAAGGTTAAAGAGATATCTATATTTACACACAAAATATTCAAAACCCCCCATCCATATTTTTACAAATATAAACGTATCCCGACTAACCTTTCACACAAACAGCATCATTACAGGTGTGCACAAATTCAACAAACAGGTTCAGTGGTGTCCAGAAGACATTGATGGAACCTCCGATAGAAAATTTCCTATGGATAATACCTCGCCCCCAGAAAAGAAGGTAGAAGAAGTGCTTAAATTTATTGTCAAGGAAAGGTTTTCTAAAAATCGCCAAGAGGTTAGTTTCCTCTAATTCATCCCCCCTTTTCTTTCTCCTTTTTTTTTTATTTTATATTGTTAATATTGTTAATCATAAAGTTCCAATGATCTTTTGGGATATCTTCGGAGATCAGAATAACTAAGTGCTGCAACTCTATTGTTTTTCAACATCCTAGTCTTCATTCTCTTCCCTTGGACAGCCATTATCCTGGTCTCTGTTACATCATAGTCCAAATTGATTTGGCGCCCGAACAGGGACACTATTGTCTCTTGTTCGTGAAGCGTGCTCATTCCCATTCTTAACGATCATCATCGTCTGAACTTTAATTCTGGTTTTCTCAAACCATATTAGTATTCTTTTAGGAATTGGCTCAAGAGGTGTCGTAACTCCTCTCTTATACACATACACTGCGCTCCCTACTACAATGTCCAATACTAAGATTCCTGCTAGTCAGGATATTGGGGATTCCGGTGGGATGGGTGTGGGTGGTGTTCGTAATAAAATTAAAAATAAAGATACCCTTACTAATGAAACCTCTAATAAACATGAGGTGGATGAAAATTCACAAACCTCACGCTCACAAAATTTGTTAAGCCCCCATAGAGGGAGTAACTCACAAGATGTGGAAAACCAACATACCCTTGAAAGACCACACAGTCTGGTAAGTCCTTTAAATCCTCATGGAGGCAATAGTCCACCCAATGAGGAAGAGGTAGAAACCACACTGCAGTGGGGTCGATCTCATAGATCTGAGAAACCCCCTGTTGTAGAAAACCTTTTGAGGCTGGATGAACCTCCCAAATTGAAAAAAAGAAATGGTTCAACCACCACTCACCATAAACATAATTTGGAAAGACAGGATGAATATAGCCATTCTGATTCCAACTCTGACATTGATGATGGCTTATTGTCTATCCCATATCTGGAAAAGCTAAATCATACTTTGGCTTCGCAAAAAGAAAAAGCTGAAGCTATAGCTCGCAAAAATTATGACACCCATCTCCTTGTAAATAACCCCTCGGTGAAGGCCAAGAATTTCGACCTTTGCGATCCTTCCTTAATTAAAAATTTGTCCCTCTATGAGAAGGATGTTTCCCATTATGCCCCTCGATCTTATCATAATCCGGGTGATCATAATGTAAAATTTGATATTAAAAATGAAATCTCTAGAAACTCGTCCCCAAAAAGGGGAAGTAAATTAATTCAAAGACCACAAAATTCCCACAGTCATGATGACTCTAAAATTAGATATACTCAACCTACTAGATCCTATTATACACCTCACACTACTGACTTGTTAGGGTTAGATAGGGATCAATGGGAGTATAACCCTGCGAGTAGAATAGAGCCATCCCTAAGGGAACAACACCACTCTTATTCCCCCTTTGACAATGTCGACCGGAATAGTTATGGATCGTATGACTTTCAATATACATCCCAGCCAAGTAGATCCCAACAATTAGTCAGAAGACCTGAGTCTCCAGAACCTGAAATGTACACAGGTCCACAAATTAAGAGACATATAGATCTGTTGGAAGACGCCATCTCACTCTTAGTCCAACTACTAAAAAATTCACAAAAAGTGAAGGTTGTCGATCCCGGTCGATATAATTACGAAGCTGAACAAGATCTTCTTGTCTATTTGGAAGATTTTGAGGCATATTGTCAGCTTCACTACCCCAATGCCCATCATCAATGGCTCAGACTGCTTGGCAGGCAGCTGGAAGGTCGTTTCCGCCAGTTGTAAAAGTTAATATCTACAGATGATCGGGATTATTTCTCCGTCCGTGACACTTTAATATCATGGTTTTACGCGCATATAATGGAATCGATATGCGGAAACATGATACCCTTAGGACTGCATTTTTATGTAGTCTTCCGCCATATATCAAACGAAGCGTCCGCGAATATATCAAGATGATGGAAAATGAGGTAAACACCAGAGTCTCATGGGAAAAGATCGTGAGTTATGCTGACTCGTTAGAAAATGACAACGATCACTTTCCTAATTCCATCTCTCATGAGTCATCAAACCATTCAGAAGAGAAGAGATACTCAAAGAAAACCGGTCATAGTAAACCCCACAGAGATGAGCTAAACGAATCAACTGAGTCGGTTATACAAATTAACACTCTGCAACCTAACTGGTTAGAAACAGTTCAGGATAAGAAAAGTCTACCACCGCCGCCAAAACCGACCCATCGTTCATCCTCTCGTTCATCACCACGTCGTCCAGATCATGGTTCCCAGGTGAAACCATCCGGTGGTTCTCGTCCCCGTGATGATCGCCGTGATTCCCGCCGCGACCGTAAAGATAATCCCTCTTCTCACTATAACGCCAGAGATGACAGAAAAGTCATCATCTGTGAATTCTGTGAGAAGAAAGGGCACAGTATGGGGATTGCTACAAATTCTTGGGAATTTGTAGCTACTGTAAAAAGAAAGGGCACGTTCGAGATGAATATAGGTCCCGCCGTTCTCCACAGTCATCGCCCCCACTTCCTAGAGTTTTCACTTGCCCATTCTGTGGTGGTCCACACTCTGGTATGAGGTGTACTCATAGGATGACTCCTAGACAAGATCGAAATAAGTCTGCTTCTCCAGTAGATGATAAACTTAGAACTGTTCTTGTTCATAAGGTTTATTATAGACAATCCCCCTCAAGAAGAGAACAGTCCCGGTCCCCAATGAAGGAAAAACCACAAAGGACTCCGAGGCATTTCCTGGATCCTTGTGATGTTTGTTCAAAGTCCCACTTAGAGGGCCATTGTAAAGGACCGGATGAAGCATATTCAGCGCCTTTAAACCGTTGGTCTCCCCAGGTTTAAGTCACCTGGTGGAGAACGTTCCCATGGTCGACTCAATCAGCTCCGCTGACGGTACATAAAATGCCGTAAGTGGAGATCCTAAACCTTCGGAAGCTTCCCCGTTATTGGATTGTAAACTGCGGACAGTCCAGGTGGATTGTAAACCCAGTTCCATTGATCCTCTGATCATTTCTGTAGCTTTCCGCCCGCACGATTCAAGTTATTTTGGCTGTATGATCAACAGCGGATTATCTGTAAGTCTTATTGGTTCGGACTTGGTTGAAAAATACCAAAAACATATTCCCATCCGACCTTCTGCTGAGATTGGAATTAAGGCCATTCGTGGTCTGGCGCGTGACCACATGGCTCCAGTTAGTCAGTACATAGAGACTCCTTTATATTTCTTCAGCCATACCTGGGTTTCTAAACCTATCATATTTTTGAAAATTCCCACGGAACTAATGCCTGCTCCGGTTGTTTTAGGAGCTGTAGCCTTAAAAGAGAATGAACTCCTTCCTGATCTTTCTACCAGGAAGTTGTTACGCAGGGAAGGTACGGTCATACAGGCTATTGCCAAAGACGAAAGTTCCAACATTCCTTTCTATAAATGTGTAAATGTCTGCTCCATTAATATTCCCACTCACTCTTGTAGGATGGTGGAAATAAAAGGACCACAAAATACACCTTTGTCTTTGGTAGGGTTCCAAGGAGCAGCTGGAAGGATTGTTCTACCTGTTCCAGGGATTTTGGACTTGGCATCCCCCAGCCACATAGTCATATTAAACCCTTCTGAAAAAAACACATACGGAGAAATATCGTATTGGGCCATGTTATGTCTCTCAAGGAAGAGGATGATTCTCCCATACAGATTAATACTGTGAACACCTCTTTAGATGACTTTGTTCAATGTAAGGAAGTTTGGACACCGGACAGAATAGAGAGGGAATTTTGTTTTTCTGAGCTCTCCATAAGTGAAGAGCAAAAACAAAGTGAGCGGCGGTTATTTAAAAAAAAAAAAAAAAAAAAATATATATATATTTATAATAGAATTAAGCTACCAAGACACATGTTAATGTAATTTTTACCACTACAATTTTATTCTCACATTTAAGTATTGTAATTACTAAATAGTAATTACCATTGCTTATTTTAATGTGTTTAAGCATTGTATTATTTACCACTATATATACACACATTCACAGAAATTTATAATAAAAACACTGGAATTTATTCTCTAAATGTTACCCGCCTTCAGTGATAAAATATAAAAATCAGAGCAAATGTCAGGACACAAAACTTGATAAAATGCAATGTTGGAAATAAATATATGTCTGCTATTAAGAAAAGGTGGGGCTACGAATAAATGATCAATATTGATTTATAACTTTATAAGACAATCAAGAACTAAATATTATCGATATTGATAATCGGTCGATCAATAGTAACACTCAAGCTGCGTTTCCATAAGCCCGAGTGCAGCCCATGGGCAAAATCGACTCTGAAACGCTTCAAATTGAAAAAAATTACATTAACCAATCAGAGAACAGGAAATTTGAGTACCTGAAAATGGCTGTGCGCGCCCGTCGATCAGCTGAAAATTGTAAACAATACTCTTAAACTTATATGTATCTATTTTATGAAATGATACGATATATTTAGTATCCTTAATATAAAAGTTAACTTAAAATATTTACAAAACTTTTGGCAAGCCATTTCCGACACATGTTTTGTATTCGTAAAGAAATTTGTTTGCAAAACTATAAAAGTATCCTTCTACAGCCCGCCCATTTACTAATTCCCGAAATCGAGGATTTAACAACGGGCGCCTGACTGTGAAGTTTATGTGACATAGAAGTGCGCAAACGGGCACTGGAAATGATGCATGTGCACCTGTGTGCCAGCCCGGCTGCAGTCAGGCTTCTGGAAATGCAGCTATAGTATCATTTATAATACTGATAAATTTTACATCAGAAATAATAGAAACCTGTTTAAAACATGATCCTTTGCACACAAAAAAAAAAACAAAAAAAAAAACCGATTTTTCCACCAAAGGTGTTGCGGGTCAGATATACTGTAACAAAAATGCCAATGTGTAAACATTTGTGGACTTATAAAGTTTTGCATTCCACAATGAACTTCAACAATTTTTTTTGTGGAAAGAGTCAGTCTTAATTGTTGGAAATTAAATGCGGAATGCATTATAGGCATTCCTGTCTAACGCAATTCATGCAACATCAGTTGCAAAACTACTTGGCAGATAGGCAATGGTAGGCCGGCGTAAATGCCACAATGGTGCGGAATGCGGACTTAAATTGCAGAACGTCCACCTCTGATAATATATACTTATATATAATATAAAATATATAATATTATAGTATAATATAAATATATATATAAGTATAATGAATTTTTATACTATATACTTATATATAATAATTAGTATATATATATATATAATATTATATTATATAATATATATATATATATTATATCAGCCTCCAGAATTGGCTGTACCCCTCGTAATACTGTATCAAAAAACATATGATAGCTTACGTAAAACGAATCACAATTTTTTGAAATCTCAGTGGCTCTGCTGCTATTGTAATAGACGCAGGAAAATGAAAGAAGGAAATAAAATGGGAAATGCGATAAAAAAAAAATAATAATTAATAATAAATAGGACTATACGATAATTCTCTCGTTCCCCAAATTTTCGTGTAACCCAGTCATGAGTTTTTCATATTTTCTTCAAATTTATTAACATGCGAACATACGCACACTAACACACAACACTTATGAATAGATAGATTGTTCAATGAGGCGAAATTAACTTTTTTATTTTGCCTTGACCTGACCTGCAACACTGACCTTGCACCATAACCTAACCTTATATGCAATTTTATTTTTAATTTTATTTTTATTTTTTTAAATTTTTAATTTTTGCCATTGATTTTAAAGTTTAACCCTAATACTGAAACGTAAGAGCCTAAAGAAAACTTTTTTTTTTTGCGATGGTATCATGTTTTAATAATACTAAACGGTTTGGAAACATATATGATTATGTAACTATTTTGGAGTATACTAAAATTAAAAAATAATAAAAAAAAGTGGTCTATTGCGTCGAACAAATAGACATTTGATGGGTAGAATATAGGTGTTTTCTTTTAGGATACCAAGGCGGCTGCACCTAATACTGGTGAGACTGTGCAAGTAAAGAATACAATCTATATTCATATCATATATCAAATTTAATAAATATAATAAATCTAAATAGTAAATAATAAATATATATATAGTGATACCATACCTTTATAGTTATAATATATACACCTATACCCAGATAATATATATATATTATAATTTAATTATATATTTATATAATTATATATTATATATATAATAAAATTTCTTGTCTTTCTTCAGACACACCTCTTTGCCCCAAGATGGGGGTAAGGTGCTGTACCAAGCATCGGAAAAGAAAAAGCAGTAGCGAGTGGACCAATGGACCAGAACGTACGAAAAGAAAAGACCCCAGCCTATACCGCCCCCCGACCATTAATAGGAGAGCTCACACAGACAGTAAAACCACCCTTAAGAAGCATCATTGGCTGACTCCTGCGACGAGACCCTCGTGGGTAAATACGTCAATCGCGTAAGGTGTTCTCCCCCTGCCAAGACCGCTGGCGGCCACAAACCATGCCCCCATACAAAACCCCGCACTCGCCTATCATTCACCTTTATTCACGCCTCCAAATCTCTCATTTTCGTCTCTCCTCAGACAGTCTCACCGACCTTACAACCCACTTCTCCCACGTTCCCAGACCGCGATTTCCCAAACACACTCTCACACTTATTACATACCGCTTAACTCAACCGACTTTCACATTTCATACACTCTCTCCACACAAATGAATACACCAACAAGGACACCATAAACATACTAATATCAATTATTCTAAAACCAAACCCCAATAAAACAACTTCAAACAAACCAACTACCACTCTCTAATACGGTTCTCATTCCTCACTTTATTAATTTCTTTTCACACCTACATGCCCTAAGATTGTCCATCTGAACACATTGAGAATCTAGCGCATCGTAACTTCTATATGTCCAGACCTATAGTCCACACCACAAAACAGCAGGTAACAACAATACCCTCATGTAAGACTCTTAGCCACTCAAGACTTTTAGTCTCCTACATCACCAACGAATTTAATGTTTGCACCAGCCAACCTTCCGCAACATTCACAAATTTCCTCACTACAACTCTGCATCATCCAGTTCCTTCTCATCAACACACACCCTAAATATGTTTAAACTCTCAGAACACTGCTTCCAGCTGCTCATCACTCTAACTATGAACTTCACATCTGAGGATCGCTCCTCCACTCACAAACCATAACCTGTTACTCAGTCTACGTTTACTTTTCAAAACCCCTCCTTTTACATTACACCTGCCAAATCTCTTCTATAATCCCCAAATCCCAAAGCGCGCACACCAAAACACAAATCAATCCGCATTATAATAGGTTTAGCACCCCCACCTCCCCTCATTCCTCCATCATTCTAAACACACATTCCTGCTCGCATGTCCCACTCTCTCACATCGAATTCTCTTCTTTCATATACCTCCCAATAGATCGCCATTATTGACACAGTGGTGAATAGCCAAGGAGACATAACACACCCTGTCTACATACTTATCTGCGCCTATTAATCCTAACCAATTCACCAATGACACTTACATGATAGAACTATTTCCTACAAACACGCTCACTGCTGATTTCGTCACCTCATAGAATGATGGATGAGTATTTTGGTTATTCCAATATTGTACTACTGAAGTCATCCTCCGACCAACTTAGAACATAACAGCGATATTATCTCAAACTATATAAGTGACACATAAATAGATATCAAAAAAAAAATCCAATAAAATTTAATTATACAAATCGTAGTTGTTCAATTCTCCCTCACTAAATTTCCATAATACTATATATATAATGGATAACTTATTTCTTCTTCTCTATACAAGATTTTCTTCAATAATCTATTTAGGTTTATATCAATATTATAATAAAGTTAATAAGATTTTAGAATGACTCACAACATTCCCCTTCCTTTACTCACTCTTTTTTTACTTTTATAACGCATCGACTTGTTTCTCACCAGTCGCGCATAGGTTCTGTATACAGTTCTCATCTCTGTACTAGACTTTACATACATTTATCTTAATTTTTTTTACCAAAATACCTAGTGACTAATAAAAATAATACATGACTTCCCGTGACGACACTCAATTAAACTTTCCTCTCGCCTCTATATAACGATTTCATTCCAGAGGTTCCTCCTTGTTCATCCACTTACCCTCTGATAATAATAACACAGCGAAGGGTGAGCATATAACCGCTCTCCGTCAAGTCCCTCTGGAATCGTTATAAGTACGCTCTCTCCATTCAACGGCCTTATATATTATATACACAGGCAGGCCTTCAGCAAATGCCTACTATTCTCAAAAAAATCAATACCACTCTACGCTCTCAATCCGTCTATCATTTGATCGAGTTGTTAATCAACTATTATATGTGGTAATATTTTTCTTCTCTATACACCAGCAGAATTAATTAATCCCTATATGTCTCTTCAAAACGTCTTTCTTTTGCAACTAATATAAAAGCCGCATTACCCTCCGTCCTCTAATAACCTCACCCCTGAAATATACCTTATTCCATTCGTCACTTGGTCAAGACATCACAATTCACAGCACACAATCAGACTCTAAGCAAACCTTCCCTTAATCAATTAACTTATGTTAATATTGTGCGCTTAGTCTCTCCCGAAGCATGATGCTTACCTTTCCACATCTCCCTCACATACATACGTCTAGATCTCTTCGAGTTACCTAAAGAGCCAACCACGTCAAGACTATTAATCAAATTTCTTCTAAGCAGATTCAGCGCCTCTGTGATATGTCTCCGTTACAATATCTTAAACTCCTTGCTTCGCTCGTGCTTCTAGATTATTCCAGAAGAGACTTCAATATATCCTCCGATGGTTTCATAATAGTACTAATCATTCAAATCCTCCTTCTCCAAATAACTGTTACTGAAATAAATAGAACAAATTAGACTCTCTTTGTTTGTGACTCCACCAATGAACTGTATGGCGCTACCTTTTAGTCATTTCTTTTATTCCCTCCTTATAATTACAATACCAAGTAGCAGATATATCGTTCTTTTGAATAAATTTCCAAAGTCATGCTAATTTAAAGTTACATTTGCACCACACTAAGCGTTCATCTGATAATCTCTCTCCGTTGTTTGTTACTCGAGAAATAGAAAAACATTTCGTTGACTTCCTTTAACATTCATTCACTGTCTTGTCATTCTAATAAATGTTTCAAATCTTCTGTAGCACAAACTTACCTACACACACCTCTCTTTGGCAACAAAAAGGGATAAGCATAAGTTCTGGTATCTATGCTCCTTTCATTTGCTCCCAGATATGTTATATATAATAACCATATAACATTAAGTTAGTTACATATAAAAATTTTAGTGAAGGCTGAGTCTTATAAAAATTGAACAAAAATTTGGAAATTCCAATTTTCAGTATTAGCGATACCTCTGTAACATTGTGACAACCAAAATGTAATATCAATAATTTGTTACTAGAAATATCTTTAAAAAATTAATAATATACATAACAGTAATAAGTGAAAATTATATTAATAAGTAATAAATTCTTTTAAGATAATTACCCTATGAAAATTTTTAAAATACAATTAAAGTTAGAAATAGTGTAAAGCAACAAAATCTTTGGTCATCTTATATATTATAATTTAATAATATACCTCATTGTCCAACATAACATTTATCTTTGCATAATATTATATTAATGAGGATAAATGAAGTGCGCATCGGGTGAAGATTTAAGATTTTCTCGGTATTAAAGATCTAAAATTTATTGGAAGGAAACCAGTGTGATAGGTCGAGACCGGAATGAATGAACTAAGATCATTTCGTGAGTGATTATATAACTTAACGGCAGTTTGCAGGAAGGAGAGTTTATAAAAGGGATAATCCAAGCGCGATATATTGGATAGTGATAGAGATAGTAGTGTATGCACCTCTCTGGAGCATTGAAAAATTAGCCAAGTTATAAAAAGCATACGGCAGTCTAGAAAAAACTCGAGAACAGTTATGCGGAATTATCAACAAGTGTGATGCAAAGTTACTGCCATATATATGGAAACAGGTAATGTGCGTGGGTCCGGAAGTACTGGATATGGAAATTAGACATGAAGATAGATGGACAGGCTGAGCTTTAAATAAAAAAATAAATTTTGCGGTTTACAGTAATATTAAAGACTTCTTTACTTATTTTTTAGATTATTTTAATATACTACGAATGAAGATTTTTATATTTCTATGTATGGGTATAAATGTTTTTGAATTAGGTTGAATTGTATTTGTTGTGTAGTATGTTTTCTATTATAATTAATGAAGTTTTCAATATGTATAGAAAAAAAAATATAATTTATTATTCTCTCTATATACTTTGAAATGTCCAAAATATGTTTTAAATGAAAAGTTATTGACAGATTTTAATTATATATTTGATACTCAGAGTTGGATATATACAATTGTTATAGAGAAGGATATGTTTACACTATAATAACAAATGGGCGGTAAAATATACTTAAAGTTTTATCTTATGCTTTACACACAAAGTTTCGAGTGACAATAAAGAAAGCTAGAGGAGTAATTACAATCATGACTTGGGCACACCCTAACTCGGTCCGCGTCGATTTCATTCCCCGCCCCCCCGATATAAACATTTTTGATGATGGGGGGATTTAGTTGCTAGGCGCCACATATACGCATTATTTCCTCAAATCAATTTTATGTAAGACCTAATTAGATCAATATTAGTACTGTGTTATATTAACGATAAATAGGAGCCTATAAAGTCTCACTTATAAATAATACTCAAAAAAGATAAAACAACAGTTTTAAAGAACTGAAAACTCTTAAAAAGAGATTAAATTATAAAACAAATTAGCAATGTTGAAAATAAATATATAATATAAGTGAGAATAATTAATAAAGTGAGGAATGAAAATTCATGAATGATACCAAAAATTTGAAATTAGGTCCAAGACGTAAATTATGGGCGGTGGATATTATGACGGTCAATCCATATTTTTATTTTTATTATTTATCATTAGTGTGGAAAATTTTTAATACTTATTACTAATTTTAGTTATAAGAATTAAACAATTTCTATTAAGTTAGAGATAAATTGATAATAATAAAAATAAAATTCAGCAATTTGGAGTTTTTATCTCCACAGATCGCTATTATTAAAAAAGGAATCGAGTGACTCAAGATTCATCTCCCCCTAACATGAGTTGTAACTATGCGAAATTTACACAAACCCATATACAAACTGGTGCTAAGATGAGAGCATATATAAATTTCAAAGATATCACTTTTAAGGATCAATAATAAAACCTCGCTTTATAGTAGATTTTATTCTCAGGAATCAAATTACTTTTATTAAGTTTTAGATTATAATTTGTTTGTGTAATATGGCTGGAAAAGATATTATTTATTAAAAACCTTGTTTACTATATATATGCGATAAATTTGTCGCCTCTCAGCATTATAAAAACAGACATAAGAGAAAAAAAAAGATCCAAAGATGCCAGTAGAATGGTCTGGAATGGGGTGGAAAGTGGTGGAGACGAATGATATCTCACGCAGCAGCACTATCTACCTTGTGTATTATGGAGTAGATAAAGATATAAAAAAAGGTGTAGAGTCAAAAGAATCAGATGGCCAAAGTCACCACGAACCTGGGGACCCGACAGCGCAAAAACACTTTTTCAACGACCAGAAGTATATAGTAATTTAAAAAGTAATTATTCCCAATCGTAGAGGAATGAGTTGAAGGTAATGGATAATGAGGGAAATAAGAAAAAAGTGATATTGGAGAGAATTTATTGTAAAAAAGATACATATATCTCATCAGCATGTTTTTATGAGATTTAAATTATAGTACTGACAGATACATAGTGATTATTATAATGTCATATATGAAACCACCTCTCTAGAATGAATTATATAATATAAACTACTATGTATCACTATATAATTAATAATTCATTAAGAATATAAAAATATATATATATATATTATTATATTATATATATAATTAATAATATGTACCATAATCGAGTAAACTTTTCAATGAGATATTAGAAGGGATGTGGCACCGCGATGAATTCATGAATCTAAAACCAATAAAAAACACATAATATATATTGTAAAGAAAAATTGCCCTTTATTCAAATATTGATAAAAACTTACGTATAAGATTAAGTTGTCCATCTATTTCCATATAGACAGAATAGCCAATAATCAATATGGTAGATGAGCAAGAATCTATAGAAATTAATATGAGAGAAAAGATAATCGTAAATGTTAGCCTCTGTCAAAAATTTATTAGTATACAAAAAATATGTAACTTAAATCCTTGCAAAATATGAATCAAAATTAAATTTTAAATAACCTAAATTTCAGGATACGTCTTCGCCACAACTTATTATAAGAGATCATTATGATATCCATAAATATAAAACATATATCCCATATGATGCTCTCATCCTGGTTATATCATTTTATTCATTTGCGCAAATGGAGTTCTTAGTGGCAAAGTTTGTTTTCCTAAAGAATACATCAAGGTTTTGAGAAACGTTAGAAAGTTAAAAAATAAAAATTAAAGTGTAAAGTATAATTGAAAAATTAAAATTGCATTAGATTTTATGGTAACGTCAGTCATCAAAAAAAATATATTACACAAGCTTTTATGCGCGCTTCATAGATGTACATAACATATCCCTACCATACATTAACAACATAACGAAGATGTATTAAACTTGTAGTTGAATAATTGTTAGTGTGTCTGTGAAGAGGGTGCAGTTTTCTTGGACAAAGAATCCTGAATCAAGCGTTGTGTATGTATCGCTCGACAGTGTCTTAATAAAGACTCATTAGAATATTTGAAGAATAATTTGACGACGTTCAGTCGATTGACCATCAACGATTCTGTTGAATGACTCAATGAGTGATTCGCCATTTTTACCATTATTAGAAAACTTCCATGTTACCAGATTTAAAAAAAAAATCCCAGCATTTACCTAATTAATAAAATCAAAATTTTGATACGTTCATAAAAAATAAATTTTTTGGGGACGAAGGATATCAAGAATATTTGGAAATACAATAATGTTGTAATAAATCATAGCATGTGTAAAATCTTAAACCACTAATTCCTTCGCAGAACACACAGCCTGACGAAACCACTCGGAATTCTCTAATACATATGCATGATTTTCTAGGGATTTAACACACCAATAAAGCGAAACTCCTAATCAAACAAAAGAAAAATTTTATCATTATGTGACATGTGGGATTACTTGTTTTTCATTGGCATTTTTTATAGTTTTAAATTTTTAATATTTCCTCAGAATTTTACCTTCTATACCATTACTATAACATGATAGTCGGCTGTATTTCTTCTCAAAAATATAGCGTATTCTTTAAGTATCTCTAAGCGTTAGCGTGTCCATAGTTCAGGTTTGATCTTAACATTTTTCTCACGGACCCTACTAATAATCTGGAGCTCCTCCTTCCTTTTAAATGGTATTCACGTAAGTAATAATATAAGTAAATAATAGATATGAAAATAGATATGATACTCTTATCATAGTACATAGAGTATAGACGAAGATGTTTATTATACTAATAAATAACAATATAGGTAACTTGACTAAAAGATATAAATAAAAATTATCATAAGCTCAGTATCTCTACTACTGAGACTGGCGGCATAGTAAATTAGTATAATAAATACTAATTTAAAAATATACTTACCAGGTAAGATAATACCTTAAGTATAGTAAGTTATAATAATTAGTTTCAAGAAGGTGTGGACTGTTTTTTCGCAAGAGTTGATAAAGTGTGCGACGGCCATACTTCCCGTTCAAAATAGCTCTGCAAATTATGTTTTGAAGCAAATTACAACCTCTAACTAAAAATTGAGGATATTATTAGTGATAGACGATAATTTTAGCGGAACACTCGTGAATGATAGAGATTTTCTCGCAGTTAGCGGGAATGCCGATTATCACATCCGCATTAGAAGGACTACCAAAAAAATTGTGGAGTTTCAGTGGAATGCCCAAATTTATAGCACAAATTTTTACACGTGGCCATCTTTGTACGTCTGATAGCAATGAATAATGAATAAAATCGTTTTTTTTTTATTTTTTTTTTATTAACATTCATATTTAAGGATTTCAGTGTTTCCTCACAACCCACGAGATATTGCTATTTAATTTCTGACTGTAAAACATACTTAGTTATATCAATATTATAATCAGGATTTACATTTGAGATGTTTGTGCATTTTCGAAATGACGATTTTCTGCTAATTTAAAATCTGAACAACCGATTGATTCTTCCACAATTCTTTGTTCGTTATTCCGTATAAAAGTAGTATACTCGAGATAGTTGTTCATACATAATATGTTCATAAAGAAATTTTAAAAAGCACACATTAGTCCTGTTGTGCTAATATATATTCAGACATTCCCTATTCTATTTGCCCAATATCACATATGGCATGTGGCTAGTAATTCAATTATAAGAAATTATCTTTTTTAAGTAATTGAAATGTGCATATGATAAACCCCATAACAGTACTTGCTTCAAGCTCTCTATATAAATGAATTTTATTTCAACATGAGGAAAAAGTTAAACTGATATCCTTAGATGAGGTAACATATGCAGCTTAATCAATTCAGATAGAGTTTTTTGGTATTTGTACTTATAAATTATCGTTATGGAGGGCCGCAGAAAAAAGGCTTGTGTGTTAATGAATAATTAGTACTTTAGTGGTAAAAATGAATAAATTATGGCGGATTTATATACAAAAACACAGATTAATAAGAAATAATGCTCAACAAAAAGTAAAAGAGGGCGAATATACTACTATGTTAGTACATTACTAGTTTGCAATACCATTTAAAATCTGTTTTGGATCGCAATATATTAAGTGATGTTTCCACTAGGAGTTATTTTAGTCCGTGCTATAGTAGCTCTAAAAGATCTACTACAAAAGTTTATGTGCGCCGCTAGAAAAATATTGAGCAAGGTGAATCGGGAAGATTGAATGTTGTGTCTTGATTTGATAAATCTCTCTACATTTCTACAGTTAATAAATATCATATTTTAATATTACCAAATAATAATTTTTGTAATCAATTTAATCTGCTATAATACATTATTATAACTATTTTAATATTACCATATTTTTAACCATAACTTTGAAACCTTTCGCCAATCTGTAACATCATCAAAACGAACCTGGTCGATAAGTCTTTGGTCAAAAGAGCAACAAACATCCATGACACAATTTACAATCACAACAAATTGGATATTGTCCTCCACAATCAGAGCTATTTAAAAGTCTAAAGCTAGAGTATATATAGTATATATATACTATACTTTATATATATTTACTAACCTTATATTTAACTAAGAACTATATACTATTATTTTCACGTATATAGATTGAGAGTGATATTCTCAACAAATTAATATATTGATATAGAGCTAATATTAATGCGCTCCAAGTATTTATATATAAGTATACATTATATATTATAATTAATTATATAATAATATGATTATATTATTCTATAATATTATACTATATAGGTAATAGTATAAATATGCATTATTAGTATAAATTTTATATACAAAATGATTTAACAGGTAGACTTGACGGGAAAGTACGCACTTGGCGTAGGGAAAGTAATTATCCTTGTATCCGGCCGGATAACAATGATATCGGCCGAGATATATCGTGCGTGGATGTCAAATAATACTTGGGGTCTTTATCTAAACCCCAGGAAGTAAGGCCTGTAGATATCGGATTATGTGCCGGGATAATCCGGGCCACATTACCCTAAATATTATAAATAATAAATATAAATAGAGTTTTTATAACTAATATATATATATATATATTAATTGTAATCACCTAAGAGTAATATTAAGATAATATATATTGTATTTAATATATATATTCATAAACACACCAAAATATAATTATATAAAGGGATGCTGGTCAATCATAACCTAGATACCTCAAGAATAACCAGATAATTTAGAAAAGGGCCGATACTGATACTCTATTTTTTGTAGGTATGTTGATGCGTGGATACATGAGACATACATTTATAATCTAAATTATAATAGAATTAGCACAGTAATAAGAAAGTATAACATTTTGTAGTGTGAATCTGGCTATAGAGCATACTTCAATATTGCTTTCCCTGTTACTAACGGAACCTATATTGGATCTCAACATAGTCATTGTTTATAATTCTCCATATTAATGGTTGTGCCCAAGTATATATATTAATATTAATATATGAATTAAATCAAAATTAGATAAATGTTTAAAGAAATACTACTTAAATGACAAAAATAATAATATGATTTAATAATTATTTTTTTGTATCAATTGTATATACTGATTTATTTTATTTATCAAAAAATAATATTTCCATATTCTCATTTTCCTCAAGTAAGGTAATTATACAAAACAGTTAAGCTACTAGCTACTTTATGTATGATTAAACAATGATTACCAATTTTAAACAAGAGGAAGATCTTCTCTTAACTAGTCGTAGCATATAAAGATAGAAAATAATGATATAGACTAGAGGAACCTCCAATTTAGATTCTGCTTGATAAAGATAAAAAACACAAAAAAGAGTGCTCAAAATACTAATAATGACAATAATAAGTAATAATTCTCCTTTTAGTTTAAAGGATAGATATTCATTCAATACATCCAAATATCTAAAAATGTGCGACAACATTGTGATGCAAGAAACAATTTAAGTTTTCACTAGTATCTGGTGACGAGCCTGTTCCTTTTGGGCGTGTTAGTGTTACATTTCCTACCTACAACTATTAAACGCTCTCTCTCGACTGAATGAAGGAGGTAAAGGGAGGTGCTGATAATTAATTATTTGCCTGCAAGCACCTTGATAATAATGAAAACCATGGGCCATTTTTCATGCCACCGCATGACAAGGATTCTCTTCTGTAGCCAGCATCTCCATGTCTTTCGTAGACCTCGTATCTCCTTCTGTCACAGATTTTTGCAGATATTGATAGTTATCTTTGCCTCTTTGTATTGACTGTCTCTTTAAGTTCTAGATGTATTGGTATACCTTGAGTGTCAATTCCATTAAATCTATTTGAAGGTGAATGTTGTATGTGGCAAGTGCCAATTTTGGCCATGAACTTATCAAAGAGCACTAACATATCCAAATCCTATGGTTTTCAGTAGGTATTAGAATTTTGCTTTGTGAAATCGAGCCTCCATTCGTCGATCACTTACAAATCAGTAGACATGTGCCAGGGAGTCGCAAGATAGACAGCTAGCTCCTCCACACTTCTGTGAATTCTTTGTTGTCTTTTTTTTGACAAGGCGCGAGACACTCCCTCAATGATATATGCAGATAATATATAAACTGCCATTCTAGTATAGTAGGCTTCCTACCAATCAGGAAGAATGCAGTATACTTTGTGGTGAGGTTCAGCTAGCTAGGAAAGAAAAAATTTGCCATATTAGAATCCTTTTAAATTTTGGTTTTTTTAGTGTTTTAATTTTAACAGTTGTCACCGGCCGACCTCACGAGGCAAAACCCCTAAAATTCAAGGAGGCGCGATGTTGAACCCCTTCAAAATTATCTTAACGCAAAATTACTCAGTAGAGCACAGCACGCTGAGGCTTTAAACTGAAGTGGGAGGTCATTCAAAATTGTGAGTAGGAAAACGACACATGAATGCATGGAAGTAGGAAATCCACAGAACAGAAGTTCAACAGAGCTCGGCAGAAAGGAAGAAAAGAAACTCAGCACCCCAGCGAACTAGTCCTGGAGATACTAGATATCATCACAAAACTCAATGTTGCTGCACACATCACCCACTCTCTCTGTGCTACGAGGGCGTCGTAAAAGGCTGCGTGTGTCCAGTACGAGAGTGAAAGTTCCACTCGGAGCACTTGCTTCTACGGAGTACCTGTTAGAATAAGGAATAAAAAGTCTACCCACAATCTACAGCCCAACACGCAAATATAGAGGCGTCAAGTGTGAACTAGAATAAGGTACCAGGACGATTTATATAGCCTGTATTTGGCTCCTTTTTAGCAAGACTCGAACTTCTATCCAAAAAGGCTCAGTGATAGAAAACCAAGGAGCCCTCCAGTATTTTAGTATGAGAGCATAGTACTCTCAAATAACAAAGATGGCCGGCCTAAGAAGACCCTATATAATATAAGCTGGAGTAAAAGCGTTAAGGCATAATGGACAAAAAAATACCACAGAGTTTCGACTTAAAAGAGCTTAGCACAGAAAACTCCACAGTTTCGTTTGAGGCCACCCTTAGCAAACCGTTTATAGCATTTGATGGCCTTCTTCAATACAAGTCTGTTTTATTGTTTTTTAATGTTAACAAAGTGCATGTAAGCGATGTTCAACATAATTTGATTACAACCAGAGAGAGAAGCCCGAGAAGAGAACCGTAATTTCTCGAAAGGTGGATGAGGGGAATAATAGATTACAGATTGTCTTAAGACGAGTGAGGAATTGAAAGAAGTTTAGTTTTTAAAAAAGAATAATTAAATATTCCACAACTTGGATAAGCCCTCACCCAACCCTGAAATTCTATCCAGCTTCACCAAAGAGGCACAATTAGCTGATGTCGATAGAAGTCGAACAGATTAAGAACGAAGAGGCAAAATTTTCCTCTGTGAAGAACACAGTTGGCTGATGGGAGGGAGCAAGGAATTTAAATGAGTGATGAATAGCAATGGATGATAATATATGAGTGGCCGAAGGGTAATAGGCATTATGAGTGGGGATAGTTAGTTGGGGCATGTGCAGGTGAGAGTGAACTACATTGAACATGAAAATAAGCCTGAGAAGAGTGAGAATAATGTAAATAATAGGTATGGAGATATTATATTAACAGAACCACCCTCGAAAGAACTTACCTATCATTGACAGCAAAAAGCACAAGCGATCTCACCCATCAACAATACAGGTTCAGACACCATAAGTGATGTCTTTGAAAAAAGCTAGCCATAACGTATGACAAACAAGAGAAGATAGGGAAAAACGACCCAATATAGCCGCAGGAGTTAGCAAGCTCGGAAGTTAATGGCATTTTAAGCAGCGTGACGAAACGTGACACAAATCAATGCTCTCTCGAGTGTCCAAATTGTGCTACATGATGATGTGTCCAAGAAAAAGCAGCCACCAACCACGAGATTCTTTCCCATAGTTCCTAAGGGCGGAAAAAAACCATAAATCTGTTAAATAGGAAAGTATATCGCAGTAGATCTTTGAGCGCCCGAAAGGCCCGTACTTGCAATGGAAAAGAAGGGAATTGAGATCCAGATGATCCTTAAGAAGTGAGAGTTGAGATGGGTTATGCAAAAGATCTTAGGAAAGAAAGACTAAAGTTTAAGCTATTTAAGTATCATGTGCGGGAAGCTAGTTAAGGAGATAGGACATCAGAAGGCAGCATCCTTTTTTATGCTAAATGAAAGGGAGGTTAAAATTTTGTCCAAAGGACTTGACCAACACTGTAGTGGAACAAATGTAGACTTTAAATATTGAGGCCATAGAGAATATAGGGTGTAGGAAGCTCCATACTAAGACCCAACTTTCTAGAGCACGGGAGGGGGCTTGGATGGGTCAGAATGAGAAGCAGACACTTTATTGCCAAAAACCTCGAGAGGAAAGATGCCATTACACAGGCCACATGTCCAGAAAACTCTTGTGACCTAAACGTTCATAGATTTCAGGAGCCCATCACCCGATCAAACTGCTTAATCTCATGCAATTAACCAGCCAGCCTTAGCGCACAACACTGACGGAGTTTACGCAGAAAGTGAGGTTGTAGAGGAGGTAATATAGGATCGCCATTTTGCCGCAGCCGTAATCTTTTTCACATGGGTGAGTTGCAGGAATGAATTAGAGTGAGGGGCCGAGGCCAAAAGAGAGTGATTGGCCTTTTACAGTAGTGGGGAACAGTTATTAAGATAAACAACGGAAATGAAAAACAACTGACATAATGGGAGCGAATAAAGAATGTAGAGGTGATTATCCAATAGATGGTTAATGATTTACAAGGATAGTGCATGAGCGTTAGAAGATGTATTACTTATGGTCATAATAAGGGACCAGGATAGGATAGAAAAGTTTATTAGCCTATGCCATGTCTAGTAGGAATAGATCAGCAATAGACATGATTCGGTAGTGCACTTTCTTTAAAATGGAAAGTATTCCCTCACATGCTTCTTAATTTAGAATCATCGTCAAAATTTGAATGCAAGCCGTATAATCCGCAAGCGGTCAAATCGTATTCTGAGAAACCGTGGAATTGGAAATCCTCTCGTGGCATCAACACCGAGTGATAGCGGAGAACTAGACGGTAAAATTTTATGCCCACACACCTTCTGAGACTATATGCGGCATCTGTCAAAGTCTACTGCAAACTGCAAAAAGATGGCCACTTAAAGGGAGACAAACAAGCACGATCGGATACTCACAAAAAATTGATTTTTGGAGGGAGAAAAAGATTTAAGTATTGAAAGGAAGGAATTGAAAACCTGCTCATCCCATAAACATGATTTAACAAGATTCGCCACAGTTACTTTTTCGGCAATGAAAAGAGTGTTGAGTCGTTCTTATTGCAGGAGGCTCAAACAAAAGCAAGGACACTACACAATTTATAAGATGATATAGCCGTTGATGAAGCAACGCCATGCCCCCCAATACACTTTCACGATCAAAAGGATGCCCCCGCCAAAAACCGCACTTGGGATCATATAACAGTTTCGAAAGCATTAAAACAGAAAGACATTCAAAAATTGAAGATGGTGCAATATATTTTATGGTTGAGTAAGGGGTCGGCAATACACATTTTTTTATGCCAGACTGTTTAGGAAAGGAGAAAGGTGGGTACATATTATAGAAAGTGATAAGAGACTTTAGAAGGTCGGAAAATCCTTACGCGATCCGTCGTGTGTTCAAGAATCGTAGAGTTGAGCGAGGCCAAATCGTAGTCCGTGTGAAATGTCAGTGGTGGAGTTGACTATTGCGAACGTTACCCTTTTTTGATTTACGCTTCGTATCAGATCGATGTTGAACAGAGATATTAACCTGATAATTGATTAACGAGTGAACTTCACCCCCCCACCTCTTCAAAATACACCAGTCTGGAAGGAAGTATCCTCATCAAACAAATTCCAGTGTTGTTGGTTACATTTGGGTAGAAATCACTTTACATAGAATAGAAAAGCATATCACTGCCCCAAAGCATTTTGATGATCAGCGACAAGATCATCTTGTAACACTAAAGCGGTGCTTCTCCTGTATACGGTAGGACTCTAAATAAAGTAACCATGTCATTGTCGTAACTCGCAGGATTGAGTTTAATTCTCAAGAAAGGACCAATGAAAATCTGTGATTCTTGTTTTGAGGACAGAAATGTACAGATAAGTGTATACATAATGTGAATTTATATATGATAGAATTAGGAAGGAAGGAAGAGAGTTTTAACGACACGATAGTTCAACCCACTCAGAAGTTATCTTGAGAGGATTTCGTAGTGAATTTCTCTCTGGGAGATATTGTGTGAAAAAAGATATAGGACGTTTTATAATTTGACGATAGGCTACATACATATCACCCAAGAATTTCAGTGATACGTGTAAATCTATTTTAATAAATATAGTGCTAAGTATGGAATATATTAAGACGAGTTTGAAGGATTGAATTCTAGTTAAGCAATTCGTGCGGTCTCAGACAAGAGCATAAAATCCAAGTTGGAGAAATTATGTTTTTCCGACCAAGTGGAAAAATTGCAGAGATATAAGAGTGAGTGGCCAAGCCAAGATGGTGTGAGACATTATGTTTAGGGTTAAACCCGTTCTTTAAAAAGTAATTGCGCACATGCACTCTGTTCGAAACCAAAATAATGCATAAAAATCATGTTACATCTCTCAGTCGAGCAAATCACAGCTTTAATACACGAGCAATCGACGGACGACAACACATAACCACACTCACAAAAAAGCGCAAAACGGTTTTAATATTATTCAAAAATGCTACCAAAGAAAAACGAGACAGAAACAAGTACTAGAGAGACAAAAAACCAGAAGGATGAAATGTAAGAGAAATAAGAGTTGAAAAAATAATCTCTAGATACACTCTAAAAAACCTACAAAGATATTTATACAATCCTTATAATATCTATACAACATTGGTTGATAAAAACCCTATATACTGCAAATATCTAAAATTATGAATAATATCAAAGTTTTTCCAAAAACACTCGGCGCACTCTATACAACGAAAAATTGCCGTACAAAAAAAAAAAAAAAATACTATAGATCAACTAAAAAAGTTAATGTAAGTCCTATACTGCTAAATAAATCTATTAATAAAATCGCTTTTCTTCAAATAGGTAAATGTTAACGCTCTTAAAAGCCCAATAGTGGGAGCATTAGAGGAGAAACGCCTACTATCTAAGTTTTGATAAAATATTAAAAGAAGATTCTTGCCAGGTAAATTGTTGGCCTACAGTGATCAAATAATAGAAAAGCGAAATAGTATTATTATTATTGAATCTAAAAGTCTATAGTCCTTCAATAATATCATTTGCAACCAAAAAAAGAACGCGCAAGAAAGTTATTCTGGCATACAAGCTATCTATCAGGAAACGGCTCCAAAGTATTTAACCTCAGATAACGAACACCGGAAATAACAGAATAACTTGACTACCGGCTTATAATACTCTCTCTCCCCTAAAATATGGCTTGATACTACCGGCATAACTATCGGCGTACATCGCCTAATTAAATATATGTATATACTAGTATATGGATTGAGGATGATTTCATGTATATAAATATAAATACTTTCATGGTATTAATATATTGATTATATTATATTTTAAATGCTATATATAGTTAAATTACTCGTAAAATATATAAAACAAAAAAATTAATAATAAATTAAAAAACTAATATTAGGAAATTAGCAATTAAGAACAATCGATTACTGTGGTATCAGCGATCAGGGCGGCGGTGACATAGGGCCACTTTAGGTATAAGCTAAGTATAAGAAATTACCCTAGTACTTCCCCATGAAATTTTTTTTCTGAAAATAGTAAAAGCATTACTAATAGCCTCTAGATATTGTTATCTAACAACACAAAAATAACGAAATAATAAACCTATTAATAGATAATTTATTCTTAATATAAAGTTTTATTAAAGTTTAAATTAACAGCTCCATCTAAGAATCTCACCTTAAATGGGCTAGTTGAGAGTGCAGGGCCACCCATTAGTGAGAGACAGCGCAATGAATGGGCATCATTATTATAAAAATTCCTCAGTGTTTTATGGATAAACTTCAATTTCTTGACAATTTTAATCTATTTATCTTTAATATTAGTAATTGGTTTACTCAATATAATTAAAAATTGATAGTAATAATCATATCAAAATTTTCATATTGAGATAATGATCATCAGACTAACCCCATTAAGAAATAAAAATAGTACAGACAATATTGATGCGTGGCACCAAATGTCGACCATCCTCAGTGGAAAAATTTTCACCAAGTGTTTGAATTTCATATTTTCAAACTTTGTGTACTCAAGCATGTCTTCCTTTAACTTGGATGCCTCCATAGCTGACTTTACGGCGAACAGCCCTATAATGTTTATAATTACCTAAGTAACCCCAATAACTATGTATACAAAACCCAACTAACGAATTAATGATATGAGCCCATTACTACTACTACCCATACTACCACTTATTTTAATAAATGGGGAATTAAATTTAGGAAAGACTTCACTAGGCCAAGAGTTAGAGCCAAGTAAGCTATTGCCAGGAAACTCAACGAAGATAATTTTTGAAAGACCACATACTGACACCCTGGTCTTGCGACATATTCAGACACATATAGTGACAAATTTGTCGCAGTTTGAAAAATAAGAACATGAGGACCAAATAGCATACACGAACATGTATAATCTATGTTGAATACAATAATATAAAATCATCACCTATTTCATTAAACGTCCTATTTCTAATGGTGATGGCAAAAATAAGTACAAAAGAACACTCACAACTTACCTTTCAAAAGTACTCAATCTATTTCAAAAGGCGACGTGACTATTATTCTTAATTTCCAAACAGGACATTATGAATATGACCCATAAAATCTATTCTAATTTTTTTTAAGAAGAATATTTTACAGAATATTCTAAATCAATGAGAAGAGAATAATCGGTAATTTTAAATAAAACTATTGATTAGCGCTCACATACCTCGTTCCCATATTGAAACAAGGAGTTCCTCTCCAAAAATACAATACTAATCTATTTATTTTCTATTTATTGAGCGAGAGACTAGACACCAAAAGTGACACACCCCGTCCCATAAAAAAAGACAGGCCACGGATCCACGCCAGACCACGATCCTCGCTCGATATAAAACCAAGTCCAACGACACGCGGCAGAATTCATCAGATTAGATAATTTCATCTAGCCACGGATATAATAGAGTTATTCAAACAATTACCAGAGACACGAATTATTACAGGAATGGTATTTTCCAGTATATGGAGATAAGGAACCCACTCCAACTCTATAATTCAATAAGGCTATATCTTTATATTGATAATATGATCAAAACAGGTCCTTAACATAATTTAAGTAAATATCAAAGTACCTAATTACACCCTATATACTTACTAATAGCTTAACTTATATTAATAATCTATCAAACATCTATATATGATGATATATATAATGTAATAATTGATATATATATATAGGTAATAGTTATTTAGTTATTAAATATATATATATATATATACCTTAAAATGGGGGGAAAGCCAGTCACTTTTTAAAACAAATGGTGGGTGAACGTCGTAGTAAATGCACTCTGTGTTTTTTTTAAATCAATGTTTTTTTGGTTTATTTAATACCTATAATAATTTTATTTAAAAAAATTTTATTAATTACAGATAAATCATGATCTATATTTGGATCTTTTTCAAAACATATTATAAAGACTACAAAGCGAAGAGTGGAGCGCGCTAAAAATGTATAACTCTAGTAAAGTAAGGCAACTACTCTCGCGCGGAATAGTCCAAATATAAACGTTTTATTATCTAATTCCCATAGAATTATTAACTCCAAAATGACATGATTGTATTTGTTCAAAGAAACAATTTTTATTTAACTTTAAACAAAAGGTTGTTGGTACTCATAATACTCTAATTATCTTACTAGAATAAAAGAACGGTCATTTAATATCAACGATTTGTTGCGCACCAGAAAAACCTAAATAGAATCTCTTTAGTATGTAACCTATTTTTATGAGTGATATAGGGTTTTATACATTTCATTTACTTGAATAACAATATTTAGAGTTATGAGAATTATATAGTTATTATGATTTAACTTATTTAAAATATTTAATGTACTTTGTAATAAATGAGTATCTTCGCTAAAATATAATTATCTATTTTCCTTTGAGGTTCAAATTTGTGATGTCCAAAAACTCCACTTTTTTTCTGATTTTCACGATTTTGAGAGAAACCATATCATCATATCTCGCACTGTTAGCTATTTCATTAGATAAAATACCACTTCCACACAACTTAATATACAGTTGCGATACGTTTACTCACAATATGTTTTATAAGGTAATCTCGCGCCGAGCTGGAGTCGGACTTGGTGGTGTCCATATTGATGGTAGAAAGGGTGCTAGGCTTATGTCTCTCCTCCAACTCTTGAATGATAGGTTTTTAAGTACCCTGACCTCACCCCCTTTTCTAGCTATACTTTTAGACCATAGCAATATAGGTAGTATATTATGCCTATATATACGTCCTAATAGAATACACTAATATTTAAGTGTGATTCACCTTAACCCTCATATTATGTATATTAAAGGTTATAACTAGTAAGGAATTCGATTTGGTTGATTATTGTTCATTAAGGTGCTAGGATGCTTTCCATTCTTATGATGTTTATATGAATAATCAATAGTATATAATAGCATAACATTAAATGGATCATTGGTTATCTTTGACAATAGTCATAGTGTCAAAGTATATTCAGTAAAGCTTTGTTATTTATATTTTACTGATTAAATCATAGCTTAGCATAATCATTCTATATATATATATGAGGTGTTCACTTATATATCCATTTCTAACTAAAATGTGTGTTTGAGGTATTGCCTGAGAGTATATATATATATATTCTGCTTATGGTATGTGTGGATCGGAGCATTCCTTAGGTCCTTTTGCACTGGTGCTGCGGTTCTCCTCATGCGTGCTAGATTATGTTTGTTAATTATATTAGGTTTGGTCAATACCAATTTTTTTTCCTAATGATTATTTTAGATATTTCATTCAATTTCTCAATAACCATACTTGTTGGGGAGTATATTAGATAATTATATCTGTTATGTTGATAGTTTAGTTTTTATTTGATAATTGGACAGAGGTAGTTTTCTTTCACCTCATCCCATCTATATCTCCAAGACGGCGAGGGAGGTTCCTTGAGATGTACTCTCCATTAATAATATCCCAGGAAAGTGGTACTTTAGATTAGATGTTGAAATATTTAGTTGATGTGGTAAGTGTATATTAGAGAGAATATTGAATAATGAATAAATTAGGTAGTAGTATAGCTCAGTAATGGAGTTTGGTTTTCCCGTGAGCCGGAGGGGTTTCGTGTGGATGGCCGGAACGCATGACTGGAGGTATATGCTTGGCTCCAGCTGCAGTATATTAGTCAAGTTGTAAGTTGTAGTTAGTAGTTAGTAGTCAGTAGTAGTATATATGTTTCAAAGAGGAGTCATAGGTTCGATTTTGTAGAGTTTCAGGAACCCCGTGAGTAAGTAAAAGTGAGAGTATGTTGTAGGACCCCTTTAGGCATATGGGGACTTCTAGCTTGTGTTAGTAATAAAAGTAAGTAAAAACATCAGAGTGCTAAATGGGTACAAGGATAGTGAAATATGTGGAAGATAAGAAGTGAAGTTAGTGTGTTGAGGTGTATTATGGTAAACATGTATATTGAATGTGATAGTATAGTAGATCGATGTATATGAATAGGATATGGTAGAGTGGTCATATGAATGAATAAGAATGAATGTAAAGAATAGGTCACGTTGGTTAAGAAGAATAAAAGACTGTAATGTTTATGGATAAAGATGATATAATAATTGTATTATGACCTGTTTGTCCCCTGACTCGTATGTGAAGATGACCACATATATGACGTTCCACATATGCCAACAATTAAAATATGGATACGCTTATTTATCGCGCTGCAAACTGAAAAATAAGGCTTGTATAGATGAAATCGATTAATTTATATCAATTATGTTCTACAAATAGGTCTCTGCTTCCATATTATAGGTAAATATGTTAAGCCGACTCATATTTAAGAATCTTTCATTGAGGTTGACAAGACAGAACTCGCTATAAAAATAATAAATCCATTAGATGTTTTTAATAAAATGAAAATAGAGGATAGAGACAAAAAAAAACATAACCCTCAGCAAATATTTTTTCCAGTACTCACGGAATCGGGAGGTATTCGGTCGTGGTGTGTGTAGGTACTACTTCTATATCGAAATTAGGAATTTATTATTGAATCTAAAAGTTTTCTTAATAATTTTTCACCAAAAATGTAAGAAGTTATCGAGCTAAGTTATCGACGCCATATTTACCGATTCAGCTGATACAGGATACCGCATACCCCGATACCGATTACCCCCCCAAAAATGCCGATACTACTGATACTATCGGTACATCTGCCAAATATAGTATATATATGATTATATATTTTTATATATATATCATAGTATACTATATATATATATTAGTATATATATATATATATTATATATATATATATTATATATATATACTATATATTAATATATATAAATATATATATAGTAACGTGTGTGATCTATATATCTATATACCTATATATTTATATAAATATAATTATATATATATATATCGATATTATATATATACTATATATATATAGTATATATATATATACTATATACTATATATATATATATATAACTATAATATGGGAAAGTTTCTATATTTGAATCATTTCATATTTTCTGACATGAAAAATTTCTAAGTCAACAAAATTATAAGTTTCAGAAAAGTTAAGTTGAACCTAGAGTGTGGTGTGTTTTTTAGAGAAAATTCTTTATGGGGCAAGGCTTCTGGAGATTATGCCAGAAGCTTGGCTCACGCGCGTATAAGAAGTGTTGTTCTTAAAAAATAACTTAACCTTAGGCTGTGTCTGAACTTAGAAATTTTTTTTGAACTTAGAAAATTTTTTTCCGAAAATATAAAACGTGATTCAAATATAGAACAATTACCAATATATATATATATATATAATTATATATATTAGTAAAATTAGATTATAGTGTTAGTGTTTTTATATATATATATAATATATATATTTATATAGTTTAGTAGTGTTTATTATATATATATATATTATATATTTCCTGGTTATACACCTTTTCTTCTCGCCTCTACCAAACTCACATTTCTCTCTCTTTTTTTTATAAAAAAAAATTTAAAAATATTCTCAGAAAAAGGATAATATATATATTTCTTTAACATTTTTTATGCTATAAAAAGAAATGTGGAATAAAATTTAATTTTGTAGTTAGTGTAAAAAAAAAAATTGGCTTTTCTAATTTCTATGGCGTTTTCCAACATTTTTTTTGCATTAAAATTTTTTTATTTTTTCTTTATTTTTTATATTGGAACAATGTATTTATTATTCATTGACTTGTTCAACTGACGCTATAGCGAGATATCGACGTCAAAATTATATCAGAAGATAAAAAGAAATTGCCAACTAAAAAAGTGAGCATATTCGGTTCCTTCTCAATGTTCGTGAATTTAGTTCGCGCAAAAGAGTAAACCCTTCCATACGATAGTTTTCCGATATTAAAAAACTTTTATAAAATTGCATATTTGATTTTAAATATCAAAAACTGCCTATCCACAAAAAAACTAATGCTCTTGAAAATATTTAAACTTTTTGATGGGACTATTTAACACACTTTGATCGAAATATCTGAAATTCTCTGACCAAAAAATTTCAAACTTTTAATTGGAAATATTTATTTAAAGCCATTGTCGGAAATATTTAAACATTGATTAAAATATTTAAAAATCTCTGCCCAAAAAGTTTTGAAATCTTTGTTGAAAATATTTAAACTTTTTGATGGGATTATTTAACACACTTTGATCGAAATATTTAAAATTCTCTGACCGAAAATTTTTAAAACTTCTTGTTTTAAATATTTAAACTTTATGTTGAAAATATTTATGGCATACTTCTGTTGCCATGATGACAACTGTATTGCTTCAATAAAAGAAAAAGTTGTCAAAGATTTCTGAAAGTAAAACATGTAATTTTTATTTTTTTAAAGTAAATATATTTTTACCATTTTATTAATAATAAATTTCCATATAAGAAAATAGATTTGATAAATATATATATATATAAAACAAATATATTTATATTGAAAATATATACAAATAAATATATTTTCGAATATATATTTTCTATATATATAATATATACTGTGTGTGTGTGTGTGTGTGTGTGTAGGTAAAGGTGTATGTCTATGTATGTTTACATGAATGTTTTAGATTTATTTTGAGCCTTTGAATTTTGATTATGAACACGTAAACAGGTTGGTGGAGCTTGATTTTTACAATTGTCGATCATTTGACCTGTCGATCATTTTCCCTGTCTATCATTTAGTACTAGCTTCTTTTAATATTTAAAACTAAACATCGAATGAAAGAGCTAAAAAAAATATTTGGGTGAAATTATATAATAATTTTTAAAGGTTTACATTATGGCGGTTAACTGGCATTTATGCCCAATTAATTCGAAACTCAAAATGTAATTTAATAATCTAAATTAAAAGGACTAGAACTGGAAAAGCAAATTAAATTAATTACAGCTTCATTAAATTATTAAAAAAACAAAAATATAAATTCAGTGCATGGCCTACATTTACGAACTGTACTACGTTTGACCAAATATCAATAGCTGCGTTTCCAGAAGCCCGTGTGGCCACACAGGCGCACATGCATCGTTTCCAGAGCCCGTTTGCGCACTTCTACTTTGTCCGTCGTTACATCCTCGATTTCGGGAATTAATAAACGGGCAGGCTGCGCGGAAAAATACTTTGTTTACAAACAATTTTTTTTTACAAAACATGTGTCGCAAATGGCTTGCCAAAAGTTTTTTAATATTTTAGTTAACTTTTATATTAAGGATACTAATATATCGTATCATTTCATAAAATAGATACATATAAGAACTCAGGCATTGTTTACAATTGTCAGCTGATCTGACGACCGCGCTCGGTCGTTTCCAGGTACTCATATTTCATATTCTCTGATTGGTTAATGCAATTTTTTTTTCAATTCGAAGCGTTCCCGAGTCGATTTTACACACGGACTGCACTCGGGCTTCTGGAAACGCAACTAATATATCAGTACGTATTCGATATATTGACATTAAATAAATATTTTTATTTTTCATTCATTTGAATGTATGGCACACGAATATTTATCTACGGAAGACTCCCCTCTCCCATAAACCCGATCCGTGAGTCCGGTGATTTTATTATTTCACTACTTATCAAAAGTTATCAATATATCAAAATACAAAATATCGATATTTCTTACCTATACCGAATCATAGTCCATTTTTACTTTAGGAAGTCGATGAAGGGGATGGGAAATCGATTGTTCGATTGTGGGTAAATTTATCAAGAAGGCCCAAGCAGGAGAGTATCACGGGCTCTTGTGCAGGACTGCAGGTGCCAGGTGGGTTCATTTGCCTTGAGCTCGTGATAGCCTGAAGGGCAATATTTTGTCAGCCCGGAAGGTTGGTGAGGTCTGCTCCCAAAAATAAAACAAAAAAAGAAGGCCCTGGGTTAAAGGAGACTGAATAGTCTCCGTACAACCCTCTCATCATTCAATTAAGGTAAATTTATCAAATTAAAGTATCAGACGTAGTCATAATTTAATAATGTCTAGATTTGTTTAATTTGGGTAATTGTGGATAATTCACAGTTCAAGTTTTCTTTTGAATAAATTTTGGCCGTCTGGTGGGAGGGGGCTGCGACCACCACCGACGAGTCCAAAGCAGCCCCCCCCGGGGGACGAAACGCCAATTCATACCGACAACGCTCACGTCTCTTCAACATCATTAAGTCTTCAGCTAATGAAGGTGTTTCTTCAACAGCGACCATAACCCATTCATATTGGTGACCACCGGAGTGACTAGTGCCACTGGAGTGGCCCAACGAACATCAGCCAGCATCCCATCTTCTCTCAAGGTTGTTCGCCGTGGTAAGACATTTCGTTATAGAGTTTGTTTTACCACAATCGTTCAACGCGGCATTACATCAATTCAAGTTTCTTCTGCTGAGCGCTGCTCTGTTCGGTCATCCTGTAACGCCTGTATTGTGCTTCTCACTGCAGGTGCAGACCAAAACTGCACGTAAGAGTACAGATTTGGTCGAAGGCCTTTCTCAAGTGGCCTTTAATGTGGCAGCCTGGCTCTCATACTGACAGCTTGACCAACGTACGTCCTTCCAAGGTGTGCACAGCGAGTGTGCTCGCGACATGTCACTGGGGGGATGTTTGTGGCGTCCTGGTGGAAAGGGGCTGCGACCACCACCGATGAGTCCAAAGCAGCCCCCCCGGCGACGAAACGCCAATTACCATCGCGACACAAAAACCGCTCACTCCTCTCAACATCATTTAGTCTTCAAGCTAAATGGAAGGTGGCTCTTCAACAGCGACCATAACCCCTTCATAAAATTTTTACTAAAAGTTTGAAATAAAATTTATATTTTGCTTTATTTTTTCGCAGGAAAATAGTATTGTACTAGTGATTAGTGAATAATCAGCTCTAAATGACTATTTGACTATGTTGGCATGGTGCGCATGTGTGCATGTACCATGAGTACTAGTACGCATGGACGGTGCGATGGACAGAAGATGGGCAATATGTAAATGATGCGGGTTCATTTTGGTTACTCGAAAAGCCGAAAAATCTAAAACCCTAATTTTTCGGTTTATTTTTTAACATGACATCGGATCAGACCGTAGTCATAATTTAATAATGTCTAGATTTGTTTAATTTTGGTAATTGTGGATAATTCACAGTCCAAGTTTTCTTTTGAATAAATTTTTACTAGTTGGCCTTAAAAATTGATATTTTGTTTTCTTTGTCCGCTGAAAAATTAAGGAAAAATATCGATATATTGCCATAAAGTATCGATATATCGAGCCAAAATATCGATATCTCGACATATCGATATTTTTTGGCCATCCCTATTTCGGAGTGTTTCTTCATCACTACATAAATGGGATAGTTGTTATGATTTTCGTTGCGTTATAATTTATATTTTTTATTAAAAATATGAATCTAAAATGTACAAAAATCAGTAAAAAAAATTTCAAATAATTTTTTTTATCATTTTTGTACATTAAATGCTTATAGTTTTAATACAGTATTGACATGATTCAGGGTCCTGAATTATTCACAATTACCTGTAAGTTATTGACAAGCTAAAATTTAAAGGTTGAAGTTAAGATTGAAATTTGAGGATGGTAGCTTGCTGCAAAGAAATTAAAGATTGCTGAATCAGTCACCTATATTCAAAAAGTAGTTCCTCTGATCTTTAATAAGCTGATTCAGTGGATTTTATATGATCAATCTCTTACATCAGGGGCTTCATCCCTGCCACCTGCGCCCGCCATATCGTTTTAGCTGGCCCTTTCTCTTGTTTCCTTTGATGCTAAATAAAATAGTCAAATTTAAAATGGTAATAGTAGTGCAGAGGGGCTTCACCCCTGATTTTTATAAAAATCACAGGATACTCTAAAAAATTAACGTAGAATAAAAAAAAACGTGATCTCTTTTGGAAAAAAGTTAGCTACAGCCTCTCAAAGTTTGTTAAAACTCATAAGATTTTCTTATAATTTTTTTTTTTTTTTTTTAAATCACAGGGTATAATTTCTAAAAAAATAATATTGAAGTATAAAGAAAATGATTTAAGTCTTAGGAAATAAAGTACAGGCCTCCTCAAGTTTAACTTTTAAACCATTGGGCTTTCCTTTATAGAAAAAAAATTAAGTGGGCCTCATGCTCATTTAGGGCCATCCTAGTTCAGGTTATGATAAGATTTGGGCAATAGTAGCCGAATGCAGAGGGGTGTCACCCCCGATTTTTATAAAAATCACAGGATATACTCTTAATGAAGAATAATGAAAAACGAAAATCGTTTGCTCTTTTTAGGAATAAAAAGTTATAGTGCCTCTCATATCCTTAAAAGTTGTAAAACTGCCCATAGACTTCATTTTTGAATCTTCAAGGTTAGGTCTCAATTTCAAAGCCCTCTAGTTCAGGTTATGATAAACTTTTTTATTAGGTATACACAGAGAGAAATCTATGTAGAATTAACAATAAATCTTATCATAACCTGAACTAGGATGGCCCTAAAATGATCACAAGGCCCACTAATATTTTTTATAAGAAAGCCTATAGGAAATTTTTAAACTTTGAGAGGCTCTAACTTTTTTTCTAAAGACTTTAAATGATTTTAATTTTTTTTAAAGCTTCATTATTAATTTTTTAGGAGTATATCCTGTAGGCTATATCATGTGATTTTTTTTTTTTTTTTGGAAATTTTTTTTTTTTTTTTAAGAAAATCCTATAGGAGTTTTAACAATTTTGAGAGGCTGTAACTTTTTCCCTAAAGAGAGCAATGATTTTCGTTTTCATTATTCTTCATTGTTATTTTTTTTTAGAGTATATCCTGTGATTTTTATAAAATTGGGGGTGATGCCCCTGCTGGCACCTACTATTACCAAGATTTTGTTAAGTTGTACATAGATTTTCTCTGTGTATACTTAACAAAACATATAACCTGAACTAGAGGGCCTGAAAGGAGACCTAACCTGGATGGATCAAAAATGAAAAGTCTATAGGAGTTTAATAACTTTGTTTGAGAGGCTGTAGCATTTTTTTTCCTAAAAAGAGAACTGCCATGTTTGTTTTTTTTTTTATCTCATAATTAATTTTTTTAAGGAAAAATATATATATATATCCTTATGAGTTTTATGGCGTAAGGGGTGAAGCCCCTCTGTGTTACTATTACCATATTAAAAATTTTTAAATGAACTATATACCTATAATATATATATATATATACTTATATATATATATATATATATATATATATATATATATATATTATATATATATATATATATATATTATATATAACCATAGAATATATATTATTGGTAGAAAATTAATTCATTTTTAAGATATATTTATGCATCTTCCTGGTGACAGACGTAAGATATCTGAAGCACAAAATGTGTTATCATACAATACCAAAACCATAAATTAGTTTAATTTTTCAAAAACACTACTGTAGCCTCTAGTAAGTAGTGGAGTGTGACATTATGTGTGAGAGCGTGTATTATATTAAAGTTTAACAATTATATTAAATAAAAATTTTGTGAGTTTGGAGGTGTATTAGAGGCGTGTTAAAAGCGTAAAGCAAGTGATGAATTTCATGTTTTTTCAAACAGAAGTGACAAATTTTATATAATTTTGCTTAAAATTCGTACATGCTGGTTATGTTTTGGTTATGTCACGAATCACGTTGCTTGTCCTGAAAGAATAACAACTTAAAAAGTCATTATAAAACTAAACATGCTGCAAATTTTTGTGTTTCAAGGTCAATTTTGATTTGATAAAGTGGCAGCTTTAGAGAAAGTTACAAGACCAACAATGTACAATCAAAAGACAAACTGAAGATAGTGAGGCCATTGTGAAGGCAAGCTTTGTTATAGGTGAAAAAATAGCTTCAAAATCAAAACCTTTCACAGATGGTGTATTTATAAAAGAGTGCTTGGAATCTGTTGCAGATATATTATGCCCACCTCAAAAGCAATTTTTTTTCAAAAATCAACCTTTCAGGAGTAACAGTTTCCAGAAGAATTGAGGAGTTGGCAGGAAATATAGAAAATTCTCTCAAAGATTGTGCTTTGAAGTTCATTTTTTATTCAATTGCTGCTGATGAGAGCACAGACCTGACTAATACAGCTCAGTTGGCAGATTTTATTCATGGTATTGATGATAATTTTAACATTTATGAAGAGATGGCAGGTACCGTATATATCCCATGAAAGGAACTACAAAGGGGTATGATATATTTGAAAGTTTATTAGTAGTTTTAAATCAATTTAATCTGAAGTTTGCAAATATGTCTGGAGCTATAACTGATGGAGCACCAGCTATAGTTGGTAAACAGGAGAGACTTATTGCTTTGATAAAGAAAAGAAAGTATGTCTTACCCGACATAATGCATTATCACTGTATAATACCCCAGCATAATTTATGTGCAAGATCTTTAAGCTTTGAGGAAGTAATCAAGATTGTCATAAAAGTGGTGAACTTCATCAGATCACGAGGTTTTAACTACAGGGAATTTCAAAATATTTTGTTCAAGATATATTCACAGCATGAGGATGATGTTTATTATTCTGGCTTTCCAGAGGGAAAATGTTGGAGAGGTTCTTTGACCTGAAGGAAACCATTCAAGCTTTTATGGAAAGTAAAGGAAAACCTGTTTTCCAACTAAATTTTCTGAATGGCTGAATGATTTTGAATTTTTAACTGACATTACTAAGTATCTTAACGATCTGAATACGAGACTTCAGGGAAAAGTAATTTCATGCACCATCTTTACAATACCATCAGATATTTTGAAGAGAAATTAATTTGTGGGAAATGCAGCTTCACAAAAGAGATTTTACTTATTTCTCAAACTGTTAAAGTGTGAGTGTTCAGACATAAAAAAGTATACATCTGCATTAGTATTTCTGAAAGTATAATCAAATTCTTTGTTCTTATTTTCAGGAAAAAATGAAATGAAGAAAAATCAAAAAAAATGTGAATCTTACTGTATCCCCGGAAGATGCGCCACAAAGTATGCAAATGGAGCTTATCAACATGCAATACTGAATATTTTGATTAGTCTTCATATCTTACAGTGTAATAAGCACATGTGAGAAACCAGTAATGTGCATGCAGACATGTAAGGATGTGTATCAGCAGTGTATGACTGGGCTGAGCAAGTGTACTTGTTTACAATTCAGTTTGCTTTGAGACACTGTTGTTTTGTATTGTCAGAAAGAGGGTTAATCAAGAATGGCCCACATTGAGCAGAGAGCTAACATTAAATTCAGTGTCATATTATGGAAAGCATTTGCAGAAACATTCAATTTGATAAAGGTGTATGGATATGAATCATTATCGTGAACATGAGTTTGAGGGTATACATGCTTTAAAGAAGGACAGGAATTGCTGGAAGTTGATGAGCATGTCAGCAGACCATCAACAGTGTATAATGATGACACCATTGCTAGATTATGAAAGGTAATCTGAACTGACCGGAGGCAAACCATCAATGATGTTGCCATTATTGTCTGGATTTCTCATGGCAGTTGTCATGGGATCCTCCCGACAAGACTGGAACATGCACCACATGCGTACGCACCTTGTCCAAGATTACTTACCCAGGAGCAGTGTGAAGTGCGGACCTACATAAACAGAGAGTGCATTGATATGGTGGATGCAGATAAAGGATTATGGAATAGGGTAATAACTGGCGACAAGATGTGGTGTTACCTCCTGCTGATTTCTACCTTTTCCCTTGCATGAAGGATCTGTTAAATGGACTACGATTTCAGTCAGCAGAAGAAATTCAGTGTTATGACACATGCATTGAAAGAGGTAACAAAAGATGGCTTACAGCGATGTTTCGAGCAGTGGTGTGAGGGCTGGCAAAAGTGTTTGATAGCCGAAGGAAGGTACTTTGAAGGTGGTATTGTGTAATATGTTGTATCATTTACGGTAATAAATTTATTATTATTATTATTATATTATTATTATTATTATTATTATTATTATTATTATTATTATTATTCCATATAGTTATTGTGACCGTATTCTTTTAGTCTTCTTTCTATCCTCTCATTTTTCGAATTATCTAAGCTATATTTTTCAATCTTTTCAAATAGTTTCTATCTATAGTGGTTGTTGGGTTTGGGTCCTGCAACTACTTATTTATACCCTAGAAATACTCATGCATGCCTCAGACTCCTGGTGCATGTTGAGCACCCTATCCCCAGTTATCCGGAGGCAAGGAAACAGGTGATGATTGATGATGATATATATTATATATATACCCGTATATTATTATATATTAATATATGATATATATATTTATATAATTATATATATATATATATATAATATATAATATATATATATATATAATATATATAATATATATATATATATAGTTTATATATATATATATTGCTATATATATATATATATAGTATACAGAATGTTTAAACTTAGAAATTACTTGCAGGATTTGAGTTATGAATACACTTTTGAAAAATATTGTGCCTTTAGCTTGAATTCTTTAAGAAAATTAATTTCAACAGGAAAACAAATCTAAGTGCTGTGAATAATTTTCAGATTACAAATGGAATTTGAAATATACTTTGAGATATTTCTCATTACAACAGTTTTCCTAAATTGTTTAAATTTTAAACACTCATTCTTGTAATAGATATCAAATGTTACAAAAGTTCGTAAGTATTTGTACAGTATCCCACTCTTTCATAATGGAAGAATATGAAATCGAGGAGTTCCCAGGCAGTGTCTAAGAGGAAGTTGTAAAATATTACATATATAGACAGAGATGGGTATAACAATACCTATTAGGAGGAAAAATTTCCGGTGATAAAATGTCATGTATTATAGCCCATCGAGATTATTCCATGAAATAGAATTGAGGGGGGCTTTGTGAGGCAAGTCTCGGGCCTGTAGTACTTGCCATGAATAGTTGAAGATAATACTTTGATATGCTTGAGGAACCCAAACCAGAGGAAGATGATATGCTTGAACTAGCACCCTTCTTAAGAGATAACTCAAGACTCGGATGTCAAATTATTTTAACAAAAGAGTTGGATGGAATGACTCTCCAACTTCCCTCTGCATCTAGGAATTTTTATGTTGATGGGCATAAACCCAAACCTCATTAGAGTGTTTACTAATTTTTTTTTTTATTAAATCAAAAACAATTTATTTAAGTAGTCAAATAAATAGAACCATACCCTTAGTTGTCAAGGGCAATAAGTAATCAATTCCCCCCGCCCCTCGTAGGTTTGTATCAATATATCTTGAAAGGAACTTAAAATTTATTGTAAATATCGTTTTTAAAGTTTTAAATTTTTCAGTCTTTTAAGAATAAATTTTTTTAGTTAAAATTTATTGATTGTGTATGGAAATATTTAATGTAATATCAGAAGAGAAAGTCAACTTCAGTCATGAGCTCCGACCCTGCTGAAAATTTTAATAAACATTTTATTAGAGAAATTATCATGTGTGAAGTTTTGATACGCAACTGCAGTACTAAAAAATTTAATTTTGAAAATAGAACAAAGATCAAGAAAGTTAATAATCATCAACAATCCTGATAGTATGTAAAACCTTACCACAAAAATATTCATCTTGAATCAAAAATGAAGAAAGAAATCGATTTTTTATCCAACAATTAAAGAATTTTGAAGATACTTTGGAAAAAATTTCTCTATGTTTGCAAAGGTAAGTTATTTAAGGCCTTTAACTCTTCAAAGAAATTATACAAACAATTTTTATATGAAAAGTATCTTTTTTTCTTTTTCTTTTGCTTTGGGTTTGTTGGAGCTGTAATGTAAATATTACCTTATTTTACACTCTAACTGTTGTTTCGTGTTGTAAATCTTAGCTTGAATATATTGTATCATAGTAAAGTAATACTTATAGTATTTCACTTATAATTTTATTAGACTTGACACATTATTAATACCATCTTTATTTTTGGTGATAATAAATTTCAAGTGAAAATTAATTTTTCATTTTTAATAATATTTCTCATAGTACAATAGACCAAATTCTGTTCGCTTTAAAGGTTATAACATTTGCCTTCCTTATATTTTTACTCTTTTTAAGTTAGTTTTCTAAACAAGTATTTTCTCAATCTTTGACTTAAGAAAAACAGTTGTAAAATTCAATAAAAAATAATTTAGCAATAAACTTAATAAATTTATAATCCTGATGGAAAAGCATAAACATGTTTTTATTGTAAATCAAATTCTCTATGATGGATTTGAAAAAAGGTTTATTGAAATGAACTGAATAATTTGGGGGGATTTCCCATGAAAAATTATGGAATTTATTCCAATTGCCAGCAAGATTTTCATAAAAATTTTAAGTTTAAAAATTTTTTTTTTGAAGCTCTCGAATTCGTGTATAACAAATATCGGATATATATATAGTATATATATATATAGTATATATATTATAATATATTATAATATATATATATATATAGTATATATATATATATATATTATATATAATATAATATATATATATTATATATATATATATATATATATAGTAGTATATATATATTTGATTTATATATATATATATATATATAGGAATAGGAATAGGAATAGGAAGCTCTTCTGTGAAGGAAGCGCGAAAGGTTAAAGAATGAGAATAAGGGGAATCTGCTTTTAGAATAATGAATAGGGATGGTGCCTTTGGAACTGATTGAAATGAATGTGAGAGGAGTGTGGAAAAAGAACACTTCGAAAGTCTGCACAATATTAACAGTAATGAAGAGGTGATTAGTGAATGTGGTGTGGGTTTGATGGGGTGCAAGAAAGGAATAGGTATTTTGGGGAGAGGCATTAGTAAGGGGGAGGTAATGGTTAGAGTGAAAAAGTTGAAGAATGGTAAATCTGCAGGTTATAGATGAAATACTTTGTGAACATGATCAAGAAACGGGAGGCCGAGATGGTGACTTTGAATTGATTTGGAAGCTGTGTAATAAAGCTTTTATAGTGGAGGGTATATTCCAAGGGATTGGAGGAAGGCAGTAATAGTCCCTTATATAAGGGTAAAGGAGAAAGGGGGAACTGTAGAAAATTTATAGGGGAAATAAGTTTATTGAGGAATTGGTAGGGAAGGTATATGCTGGTTTTTGGTCGAAGGAGTGCGTCGAGGCTGACTGAGGACTGATTGGTGAAACTGAAGGTGCGTTTGGAGTGGTAGAGGATGTGTGGATAAATCTTTACATTGAAACAAATGATTTAGAAAAATGAAGGGAGAAGAAGAATAAATTGTATTTAGGTTTTATCGGTTTGCAACAGGCTAATGATAGAGTTAATAGGGAAGGTTTATGGCAGGTGTTAGTGAAAATATATTGGTGTTGGTGGTAGGCTTCTGAATGGAGATCAAAAGTATGTATGACGATAGTGAAGCGTGTGTAAGAATAAATGGTGTCAAATGCGTGATTGGTTTAGGATTAACAGCGGAATAAGACAGGGTTGTGTTATGTTCCTTGGTTGGTTATTCAATTTTGTATATGGATGGGGTTATGAAAGAAATTGAGGATGGGATGGGCAGGAAATGGTGTTAGAATGGTGGAGAAGTGGAGATGAGTGGAGGGTGCCCTACCTACTTATAGTTTGCGGATGATTTGGCTTTGTGTGGCGAAATCTGAAGAAAGTTTTGAGAGGATTGGTAGAGAGATTTGCAGTGTGTGTAAAAATAAGGAAGGGCTTGAAAGTAAACGTGGATAAGAGTAAGATTATGGTTGTGAGTGATGGCAAGACTCCTCAGTGTGAAGTTATGTTAGAATGGTGAACAGCTGGACAAGTGCTGAGTTTAAATATATTAGGGTATATGTTGGATGAAGAAGGGAACGGGATGATGCGAGTGTAGTAGGAAAGTTGTGTATTGGCAGGAAGGTGGCTGGTTGCAAATTAAATCGTTGGTGAATGTAAAGGGACTGAAGTCTTGAGTGTCTAGGGTTTTACATGAAAATGTTGTTGACCTGTGTTATAAATACGTATGCGCTAGGGTCCCTGGAATAAGAAGTATAGATTTTCTAAAGTTCAATGTGTCAGATGGACAATCTGGGGTGTGCTAGGTGTGGAGAAGAAAATTGATAAAGAGAGGAAATGAATATATTAGAGAGAGGTGTGGTGTGAAGAAAGGGGTAAATGAGAGAATAAACAATGAAAGTATGTTGAGATGGTTTGGTCCATATGGAAAGGAATGAATGATAGTTCGGTTGGTTCAGCGGATGTATAGTGGTAGGCGAGTGTGTTGGGAAACCGACCGGCTGGGAGTGGGGGAGACGGAAGAAAAAAGTGGATTGAGTCAGTAAATCGAAATGTTTGAAGGAGAGAAAATGTGAGCTTGGTAGAGGCGAGAAGAAATGGCGTATACAGGAGTGAATGGCGGGGGATTGTGAGGGGGTAATGGTTGTGGCCACTGGGCCAAGGGATGAACGCCTTATTGACGAGTCTAACATATATATATATATAGTATATATATATATAAGTATATATATATATAGTATATGTTCATATATATATAGTATATTCAATATATATATACTTATATAATACGTATATATATAATATATATATATATATATATTATAATATATTATATATATAGACGTGTGGATATAAGTTGTAGTATTTAATTGTAATATTTGTTGTATATAATAATATAATGAGTATATATATAATATATATATATATAAATATATATATATATATAAGTTATATATAGTATATATATAGAATATATATCAGCATATATACTATATATATATATATTATATATATATATATATATATTAGTATATATATAATATATATATATATATATATATATATTGATATATTATATAATATATATATAGCCGTATATATATATATAATATATATGATATATATATATTATATATATATATATAATATATATATATAAAGTATATGAGGTATATATAACATAGTATACTATATGTATAATAGTACTAGTAAGTATAGTAATGACTACTACTATAAATTTAGTATAGTATATATATATATATATATATATATATATATAATATAATATATAAAGAAAATAAAATAATAAATTTCATGGTTTATATATGTATATATATATATATATAAGTAGTGAATTATTATTATTGTATTGATTATTATTATTATTAAATTATTATTATTATTATTAATATTATTATTATTATTAAATTATTATCTATTTTCGTCATATTAAATATTTAATTCCGAAAGCCCTAAAATCCATTCAAGTATCTAAAAACTGTAGATGGATAAAATAGCTAAAACGTATCAACCAAAAAGATCTTAAAAAGACTTTGACTGGTAAATTAGTTTATTAAAAACATTTTTTCTTAATCAACATAAAAATTTAATTTATTTAAACAGTTTTCAAGACGAGAGCAGATGTATATGAATCACTTTAATAGTTGTGTGCAATACTATTAACTTAATAAGGTGTTAATGTTAATATCTCACACTTATCTCTCGTTTACAATACGTCGACTCAATTCACACTCCTACAGAATACCGAAATTTAGGGGTAAATATTCGCTGTAAGTGAGGATTAAAAGAGGTGGCTGAATCAGAATTAGAGGATCTAATTCATAGGATTCTTAGCTTGTAGAATCTTCAAAGATCTTAGACAGATCTTTAACCTTGGACGCACCCATAGACTATAATTTTGAATCGTCAGGAGATTTCCCTTTCCCATTTTTCTTGTCCCAGTCTAGCTTAATGTACAATAAGTACAGTTCATACTCTCTATTTTATTTAAGAATCCTGGTTTGATTCCCATATATACTCAGCTACCAGAATGCGCACAAATAAATTGTCATTATGTAGATTTTCTGTAATTTATAGATTATGGCAAAGTGTATTATTACACTAATCTCAATGCTCACACCACCACAAACAGCCAACTTATACTACATAATATCCTTTCCAGCATACAAATCTCACATTCTTTCGTAACTGCTTCACACAAAGAAAGTCCAATTATATCTGATTTCAATCCCATGCTCGCGATGGGATCTTGATTCTCTTTGTACCCCTTAATCCATTTAGTCAGGAAATACAAAAAATTACTCCTATAATATACCTACAAATGGTAAGTATCAGTATAAGAAATATTCGTTGACAATTATTACTTCATTATAAGAAATATTCGCAGACAATTACTACTTGGTTATATATTTATCTGAAATTATATTTTTTATTCTAGCTTGAACAGTGAGCAATTTAACGTAAGAAGATTGTTGACATTATTCAGAGGAAGTTAGAGAATCACTTAGAGAAATAATGAACAGAGATGGTTAAGATATATTCATAGATCTCAAGATTATAAGTTACTGTGAGGTATTAGTACTTTAAACGAATTTAAAGATGTTTTTACCTCCTCATGAAGCTCTATTTATTTTTTGTTTTAGAAATCTTTAGAAAGCTGGGGGGGAAATGTGAACTGAAATAACTTGTTATAATTTGCTTTGAAGCTTAAAAATTTTGAAATAAATGTCGCTTATATAATTCTCCAAATAGTAGTGGTAGAAGTTGCCCTCTTTTCTTTTTTGTATTGGTGTATGAAATTTAACAGCATAGTCTAATAAACTTTTATTCACCTTAAATTAAAATTGAAAACGATTGTTCTTCGTCAAACATTTAAAAGTGCTGTAGTTTAAATCATCTTATTCATACACAGCATTTCAAAATGAACACAGGTAGCATTCTTTGTAATGTTGAACTAAAATATTCTCAAATTAATCTTACCATAAAGGATTAAGTTTCCTGAATTATCCAGAGTCTTATTTCCTTCTCTCCAAGAGCTTTCGATGCTCGATGTCAACTGATGATATTTTTTCCTATCTTACCGATTTATGGTTTTCTGTCCTCAGGAACTATGAAGAGTCTTGTTTGTTGACTCTTGACAGATCCAAAACTATTGATCGGGTATGGCATGCGTCGCAGCTCTCTAAGGTTCCCTTTTTTTAGGATTTCCTTCACTTTGCTCACTCATGTCTAGTTTCCTCTCAATTCTTTCTATGTCGGCAGTTGTTGGAGCAGCTACTACTGCTACTATATTCTTTGTCATTCGTAGTATTACTCATGGTTCTGTTTTTGTCTTCCAAACTGTACTTATTCCTATGTTGACGACTCAACCCTTCATTCTTCTACTCCTTTCACACCTACTCCCTCTCTATTGTATCTAGATTTACTTCTCAACTTCGGCTGATCTGGTTAAGATATCTTAATGGATGTTTACAATCAACAAAGTATTTTATATAATATTTATACAATCCCATTGTTGTTAGCTACTACTACTTTAACGTTGAAGAAGACATCCTAAGGTCTGAGGTAATGCATTCATTCTTGCGTTGGTTATATTATACAGATGTGTTAACGTAATGTTGATATGACCAAACCAGGAATATTAAACTAAATTTGAGCATTCTTTCAAGAATATGGATATTCCCTATTTTCTCAGTTGCCCAACTTCCTAACTGAAAGATCTCTCTTAATGGCACACCAAACCTATTAGCATTACTCCTACGATTTTCGTCATCCTTCAAAATTCTTTTATTGAGGAGGAGGAGGAGGAGAGACTTTACATTATGGTTTCTTTATATAGGTATATAAAAACATTAATATCTTTTTCATAATGTCTTGAATTCTTCTGAAATATGTGTGATTTGCTTTAGTATTTTATAGCGTTTTAAATTAATATCATGGTTAGATATGGACTTGACATATCTTTTACACTACATTATATCTTAAGCTTAAAAAAATTATTTTTTGAATTTTGTTGTAATAATAATTTTAAAATGTTGCCGATTCTGATTCAAAGTTGTAAATAGCTTAATCCATGAAAGCATCCATTTTTAAAAATAATTTCACCATGACTGTTTGTTTTTTGTTTTTATTGAAGATCAACTTTTTGTAGAGTTTCACTATTTTCATTAATATATATTGTACTTCTTAATTTTGAAGCTTTTTATCCCTTAGGTCTAGTTAGTTTCCTAGTCCAAAAAAAAAAAAAAAAAATTCTTTAAAACTACGGTTTTCTAGTTTTTTTGTATTTTTTTTATAAAAAAATTAAGTATTATTTACTACTAGTTTTGTTTGTTTATTTAAAACTGAATTTCATTATTATGATTCGAGGATATGTTTATCTCCATAATTGTACTGTAGTAAGATAATAGGCTTTAAGATTAGTTAGAAAAAAAAACAAAATCGTTTTTTTTTGTAGTTTTTATGGATGAGTAGGAAATTTTTTTTTTACATTAAATTAGTGTTTTTTCCAAAGATTGACTCATTTAATATCTATTTGCTCCTTAATCCCAAGGCCTGTACTACTTGTTTATCAGTGTCGACAAGGCAGGTTAAGACTTGGGTTCAAGGGGCTTGTTTATTTTGGCCTCGAATTTGACTGAGCTAGGAATCTCATGCGTTATCCTCAGTTTCTACCACCTGGGGATCGAGAGCGAGGACTCTTTCAGACCCTTCAATAGCTCTTTAGTAAGAGTGAGATCGGGATAACAGAAGTGCCGAGTATATGGGATAGACCTCCAATCTATTACAAAAACCTCTCTAGACTAGGTCTGAAATCAAGATTTCTTCCTTGCCACTGGGTCTTCCAATCTCGCACCATAGGAGAGCCTGAAGATAGGTGCGAGTGTCACTTTTGTCTTTGAGAAAGGAGCATCCGTGTGCTCCTGTATGTTCGATTATGAACTCGATACTCTCAGTTATGACTTCAATTCTTGATACGTTGTCCCTTTGCCCACCTTTTTGGTTATTTGCATTAGTGATGACCGATGTTTTTGAATATATCTCTACATCCTTTATGCCCTATTTCGCCTAACTCATATGGAAATTGCATTTTGTTCTATACTTTACAATCTTACTTGCCTATATTTAAGCTGAAGCTAGTCCCTCTACATCTTGCTATCTCTCGGATACTAGCCATCAACAGAGTCGAATCATTCGCCATCTTTCATATTCTAAAGTCGCACGTGTCATAATTTAACAATACCTGTGCCAACTTAATACTAGAAAGTCTCATATCTCTTCTCGGTGTTCTCTTCTCTCTCTCTCTCTCTCTCTCTCTCTCTCTCTCGTGGGCTGGTCTCACTCTCTCGCACACCTACACTCTCTCTCTCTCTCTCTCTCTCTCTCTCTCTCTCTCTCTCTCTCTCTCTCTCTCTCTCTCTCTCTCTCTCTCTCTCTCTCTCTCATCTCTCTCTCTCTCTCTCTCTCTCTCCTCTCTTCTCTCTCTGCTCTCTCTCTCTCTCTCTCTCTCTCTCTCCTCTCCTCTCTCTCTCTCTCTCTCCTCTCTCCTCTCTTCTCTCTCTCTCTCATCCTCTCTCTCTCTCTCTCTCTCTCTCTTCACTCTCTCTCTCCTCTCTTTTATCCCTCTCTCCGGGTCCTCCATTTCTCGTCTCTTGTCTGCTCTCTCTCTCTTCTCTCTTCTCTCTCTCTCTCTCTGCTCTCTCTCTCTCTTAC
>JABUQX010095776.1:0-10108 GCA_015478945.1 Trachelipus rathkii | reverse complement strand
AAGTTAAAAAAGTATGTGAAAAAAGTGTTTATTGTTTGGGTTTTAAATAAGTAAGAAAAAGTGTTCGTTCCTGCCCTTAAATATCTTCTATCTATAAAGTTTTATATAAAGTTTATCGTTTTTTAAAAAGTTTAAAAATAAAAGAAAAAAAAAGTTATTTAAAGAATTTAATTATTTTTTGATTTTATTATTTTTTTTTTTTTCATTTTTTTTTAAAAATATTTTTTTTTTTTTTAAAATCTTTTTTTTTTTTATTTATTTTTCAACAAAACTAAAACTATAACTTTTATTTTAATTAAAAACAAAAACAGTTATATTTTTTTAAAGTTTATATAAAAAAGTTTATATCAAACAGGGAAAAAAAAGAAAGAGAAGAGAAGAGGAGAGAGAGAAAAAGGAGCAGAAGAGAAGTGGTGTGAAGAGAATGAGAGGAAGATACAGAAAAAGAGAGAGAGAGAGAGAGAAAGAGAGAAACGAAGAGAGAGAGAGAGAAGAGAAAGACGAGAGGAAGAGAGAGAAGAGAGAGAGAGAGATGGAGAGAGGGAGAGAGAGAGAGAGAATGAGCAGAGAGAGAGGGAGATTGAGAAGGAAGGAAGAGGAGAGAGAAGAGGATTGAGAGATGAGTAATGATAATATGATGGAAGAGGATCAAGCAGCAGAGAATTGAGAGAGAGATTAGGATGAGGGGTGAGAGAAGATTGAGAGAGAGAGAGGAAGAAGGAGAGAGAGGAGGAGAGAGAGAGTGATATAAGGAAGAGACGAGAGAGTAAGAAGAGAGAGAGGAGAGGAGAGGAGAGAGAGAGAGAGAGAGAGAGAGAGAGAGAGAGAGAAGATGAGAGAAGAGTATTGAGAGAGAGAGAGATAGAGAGAGAGATAGAAGAGAGAGAGAGAATTCTATTTTTAAAACCATTTCTAAACTAAAATTTAAAGCACTCGATCGTTGTGGAAGAAAAATAACGCATGTGTATTTAAAATTTATAAATCAATAAATATTATAAATTTGTTATATATATATATAGTTCTAACAAATTTAAATCTTTTTTTTTATTTTTATTTTTTTTGTTTTTTTTTTTTTTGGATAATTACGTATATTATAAAATGCCAAAATAAAATTATAAAGAGAAGCTTAAAATAATACTTGTGAAGGCTGATACTGTTTTCTCAATGTCGTAGAGTCATTAAAGAAATTTAAGACTTCCTAGGTAAGCAAGGGTCTTAACCCCTATTCTCATTATTTTTAAAAATTTAAAGGAAATTCATGATTCAACATTAGAGGAATTTATGATGATATAATAATATAATATAGTGAATTAAGTGCTTAAAATTGTGTAGGACATATGGAATTTTAATATTAATATCTGAATTATTTAAAACGATGGAAAAATATTAAAATTAAATGGATTTTATAGGAAAATAAAAAGTGATTTTTTTTTTTTAAGAAATTAAATAGTGTTTACTTTTTAATAATAAGGATAATAATAATAATATAATACTAATAATAATAATAAGGTATGTAACAATATTCGAAAAAGTCTGTGGTAGCTTTTTAATAAATGATTTTAATAATGATATAAGATTAATTGTATATGCTTGGTATTATGTAGTAAGATGTAGTATGGGTTACAACTTCTAGAACCCTTTCCCTGCGTATATATTCTACGCGGGTTAGATTTATCGTACCGTCATATGGGGTGACGTAACCTCGTGGTAGCAAGGGTCTGTAAACCCCCTTTCTCATTAATTTTTCGCGATTGGTGGTAATATAGTAATAAGGATAGTGGTGATGATGATAATAATAATATTTAATATAGTGAATAGTTGTAAAATATAGTGTAGACCTTATGAAATATGAATATTAATATTAAATCATAGTGTATATAATAGTAAAATAAAAATATTAAAATTAAAATGTAGTGATTGATAGCGAAATATATAGTGATTTTTTGTTTGAAATATAGTGTTTAACTTTTTAATAATAATAATAATAATAATAATAATAATAATAATAATAATAAGTATTGTATTTTTGTTTGAAATATAGTGTTTAGCTTTTTAATAATGATTTTAATAATGATAATAATATTATATGTATATGCTTGTGTATCTATGTATGTAAGATGTAAGTAGTGGGGGTACAACTTCGTAGAACCCTTCCCTGCGTATATATTCTACGCGGGTTAGATTTATCGTACCGTCATATGGGGTGACGTAACCTCGTCGTAGACGATGTTACGTATCCATGTGCCCCCCGGATGTGGTGGCGGCCCCCAAAAATAGGAAATGATCGTAGAAGGATGAAATTTGGAGATGGTGTAGAGGAGGAAGGAGTAAGTAGTATTCGGAGCCGGAGTCCGAGCCGGCCCCGGTGCGGTGCCGAGTTAGTAAATATTTGTATAATAATAGTATTGGTGTCCTTATATATTTTATCGAACCCGTAGATCTCGAATATGAGGGTTATAAGTTCGTAAAGATGTCTAGGGACCCCCCGAAGGGAGAGTCCCCAGTAAAAATGGACGGAATGCATAAGAGAAGTTGAGAAAGGAGTCGGAGTTGGATTCAGCGGAGTCGGTGTGGTATTGAATTAATAAATATTCGTTAAGTCCAATATTAGTATCAAAATATGTTTATAAGGTCGTAGATCTCGAATATGAGGGTTTTAAGTTCGTAAAGGGTGTCTGGGACCCCTCCCCCCCTGGAGGAGGGGTCCCCTGTAGAAATGGACTGAATGTGCAAGATAAGTGGAGAAAGGAGTCGGAGTCAGAGAATTAAGAAGTTGGAGTCAGAGGAGTCGGAATCGGTACCGACACCGGATGCCGGCAGCCGGGTTGCTTATGTTTAAAGGACTGAGCTTAATAAATATTCGTTAGTCCCATATTGGTATCAAATAGTATGTTTATATGGTCGTGGAACTCGAATATGAGGGTTGTAAATTTGTAAGGGGTGTCAGGGTACTCCCCCAGAGGGGATCCCTAGAAGAAATTTGGAGAGCACACAGACGAGGAAGGGTAAATAGGACTGGAGGAAGAGCACGATGTATCTTACAAAGATAACCATTCTGATAATGTTTTCTAATAAGGAATAAGGCATAACTTTCTATTTTAAATTTTTTGATCCTTAATTTGATTTGTTATAAGTTATTTTCAAATTTTCTGATAATGGAAATTATTACCTTTAAATTTTAATAGTATTATTACAATTATTCATTTTATGATTGATTTTTAATTTATTTGCCTTAAACATTTTGTGATTTTTGCCTAAAATTTGTTATGCTTTCTTGTTTATAACGTAAAAAATTTTTGCCGTTATTTACAAAACCCTTAAAGCAGTAATCTCTAGTATAATCAAACCACACCAATTCTAATGATCTAATTGATCATTTGATTTACAAGTTCAGATTTTGTATACATAAACCACAAAACTTTTATTAGATTGTATTTTATTTTGTTTAAAAATATATTTATTTACTAAAGTTTTCGTATCTTTTCATGTTTGTAACTTAAAAAAATTTTGCGTTTTTATACACCCTAAAGCGATGTATATAAAGATCAGTAAATTAAACCAACCCACCCTACCCTCCCATACCTCCTCCTTGATCTATTTTATTCAAGACATATTTTGTATAACTTAGCACAAAGCTTTTATTTATTTTATTTATTTGTTTAAAAATTATTTTTACTAATTTTTATCTTTTGATGTTTTATAAGTTAAAAAAAAATGCGTTTTTACATACCCAAATCAGGTAAATCAAACCAAACTCCATCTATTGATTATTGATTCAAGTCATATTTTGTATAACAAACACAAAACCTTTATTATATACCTATTTATTGTTAAAAACATTTTATTTTTTTAATTTTTTAAACAACTTTAAAAATTTTGGGTTATTCCTTCAGGGTGCCGTGAGTCGGATCGGTTGGAGTGTCGTGCTATATTTTCCAGATTGTTATCGCAGTCGGGAGTCGAAAAATTCTGAGCAAGTGGACATCGGAAGTCCGAACAATTTATAGAAATATTATTATATTATTATTTATTATATATTATTATTGTGTATTGGAGTTCCCATACAATTTTATGACTATGATGATCAAATTATGAGTTTTGATGATATTTTCTTTCATTTCAGTTATTTTATTATTATTATTATTTTAATTATTAATATTAATTAAATCGTATATAAATTTTAGGAAAGGGAAGTTTCATTTTTTCTTGCAAAAATTTACACTCTATTTACTACTATACAATAATATATAATAATATTATATATCTATATAAGATATATTATATATATACTATATATATATTTATATTAATATATTTATATATATAATATATATTAATATATATATATTATAATTAGTTACACAATGAATTATATATATCATCTATAAAATCTAATTGAATTTAATAGGGATGAATTGCACCTAGAATTATGGAAAAATGTAAAGGTTTGATTGAAGATGATTTGTAATGGAAATTAGGCTGTAGAACATTTAAGGATACCTTACATTTCTTTCTTATGTGAACAAAAAGAAAAAAATCGCAATATTATATATATATTATATTAATGGATATACAGTATTTATCAATTAGGTTACACAATATATTATTATAGAAAAAAAAAAAGTTTAGGTAAATGTTTAGGGTAATTTTATGTAAGTTTTTTTGTAAAGTTTACAAAAAATTTCGCAATAAAAAGCTCACATAAAGTGCAAACGTACCTCTGTTATGAACTCATGATGGCTTAAAAGTTAGGTTTTTAATATGAACAGCACATGACATTAGTCAATTTAGATCGCTCTCATAAAAAAAGAACAAAAACTAAGGCTAAGTTCTAGAGTCTAAATGCCTTTTCCTATCCCTGCCAAGATGATCAAGGTAAAAGAAAAGAAATTTGCTTTTTATGGTAGCAAAATTTTATTTGAGAACTTTTGTACGACTCTAATATCATCGTATGTTTAACGAATTAGCACCTCACGAAGATATAATTCGCTGATGGTGGTGGTATACAGTTGAAAAGAATGATAAAAAACCTGCTGGAGAAACAATCATTCCGGATTGGCGATTTGGTTGAAAATTTTCGAACAAATTTCATCGCCATGCAAAAAAGTCAGGGCATAAAGGATCTTCATAATAATTAGTAAGGATTCACAAAATCAATAACTCATAAAATATTGAAGAAATTTCTTGACTCTGGTAGAGTCAAGATGGGCTTGAAGAACAATATTTTTGACCTTCATGTATTATTTGAATTTGAACTTCATCTGAGGAGATCCTTTCAGAACAGCTACAAAAAAAAAGTCTTGAAAAGATTCTGATTTTTACATCTTTAAAATTCTAAGCATTTGTTTATAAACATTTGATTATAAACACGAATAAGATACGAATATATTAGGTAGAAATACGTACTGTTAAAGAACACTTTTATAACCAACCGTATGTAATTAGAAGTAACAGTGAAATTTTCTTGTTCCAGGGCATTTCCATAGATATGATGAAATGGTCGGAATAGGGACTAATGTCCACAAGCCAATGTTCAACATGAAAATGATAATCAAAAGGTTTATGCGTTGTGTATTCTAGCATGATGTAAAGTGATCTGGCCATGTTTCTCTCTCTCTCTCCCTTTTTTTTTTTTTTTTTTTTAATTTTTAATTTTTTTTTTTTTATGTAACTTAACTATCCCGTTATGTTGTAATATTTGCAGCAAGCCAATAACGTCCAACAAAATAATGCTGATGGATAGAAATATACTAGCGGATTCTATGTCCAGGACTTCAACGCAGGAGACATCGGAGCTTGCATTACTTATAGGGTTAATTCAAGCGAACATGAATAGGGTATCATTCCATTCTTAATAATAGGGTTGGGCGACTCACAAGGTGGGTACGGTACGGCACACAATCCTAGTGTCCAGGTGCGGTGCTGTGCGGTGCGGTGCGGTGCATTGCGGTATAGTGCAAAAATATAACTACATAAAATAAATCAACAGAATTTGCAATTTATTTCATAAATGTTGATGAGTATACATTGCTTGATTCTGTCTTTCTTATTCAAACTTATACAACCAAACTTTTAAATATATTTAAATGAAAATTTGCATAAAATATCAAATCCAATACGAATAGTCGTTTAACTTTTATTCCTTATTGGTGCCTAGTCTCGAAAGCCGGAGTCGAAAAATATACTTTCCTAAGGAGGTGAAGAGACGACTTCAACAGTGAAAACAATTAGTTTAGTAACTGATATTTAAATCTTTCAATGTAAAAGGAAGTCATTACGAAAGATACAAAAGATAACAAACAACATATATAGTGGAGTAAAAAGAGGAAAAGAAAACCAAATCTCTCAACATCTCTTCACTGCAGATAGATAGATAGATAGATAGATAGATAGATAGATAGATAGATAGATAGATAGATAGATAGATAGATAGATAGATAGATAGATAGATAGATAGATAGATAGATAGTTTTAATAATCTATAAAATATACGAAAATATAATATGACAACTCTTTTTCTTAAAGTTTTTCATTCTTCCCACCTCACAACCTCTTTTGATTTTTAAATGATAATAAAAAACGTTTACATATTTTAATTAAAACACAAACAATATATAACATAAACAAAAGATAATTAAATTGTTCAAAATTTATTTTAACATCAATATAAATATAATGGATACGATATCTTTATAAATATATTAGATTTCAAATTGAATGAATAAATGTAACTGGTGGGGGGGGGGGGTCTTCATCCACTGGGAATCCCCCCTACAATTCAACATCTATTTTTAAGGTCATTTAAATCTATTTTTTTCCTCTCCATTTATCCTGCTTTGCTCTTTACAAACTCAACCGACTGTCTTTGCAGCTCCACCAACAAAGGATGACAGTATGATAAGTGGAATAAAGAGTTCTGGGTCAGGGTTAGGGTTCGGGTCTGGAATGGGGCTGCACTCCGCGTTCAAAGATACCCAAAATATTGCTCCTATAAACAGCAAAAGAGATGATATTGATACCTGAAAATTTTATATATATATATATATATATATATATATATATATATATATACATATATATATATATATATATATATATATATATATATATATAATATATATATATATATATATATATATATATATATATATATATATATATATATATATATATATATTTTTTTTTATATTAATATAACAACTCACAAACAATACCCTTTTCAAAAGGAGGGGGCAAAAAAAAAAAAAAAAAATAAAAAAATTACATAAAGAAAACATTAAAATAAAATGGTGTAAATCTCCACTCCTGTCCCTTGCCTAACGCAATTCCCTCAGGTGGGCGCAGACGCGGGATTTAAATAGAGGAAGATTGAATATAGCGGGGAAAATAAAAGAAGGCAAGGAGTTCCACAAAACAGATGTGGCTGGAAAGAAGGAGGTACCACAACGAGTGATCCTTGAGTCTCCAATATTCACACAATATTCATGAGAGAACAAGGCACCTCTTGTATTACGAGGGCGACGCAGTGGTGGAGGAATGCGAGAGGTCAATTCTCTCGAGCACCTGCCGTTGTAATACCTATAGAAAAGAGATAGGGCACCGACGTCACGACGCAGAGAAAGAGGGTCAAGGGAGTCAGAAAGTATGGGACAGTTTATAAGCCTCTTAGCCTTAGCTTCAACTCTATCCAAAAGGAGGGTGGAACCGGAACCACCCCAAATGTGGGAACAGTATTCCATACAGGGACGAATAAGACCTTTATATAACTGGAGCATCTGAGCAGAAGAAAAAAATTCACGCAATCTGAACAGAATTCCCAGCTTTTTTGAGGCCATTTTAGCAACCGATGTGATGTGAGGTCTCCAAGACAATTCACTATTTATGTTTAGTCCTAGAATGTTTATGTTGTTTACGGGTAAGACATTAGAGCCGTCAAAGGGAATAGGAAAGTTGGGAGGTATTTTAGAGAGGGAGATATGAAGAAGTTGAGTTTTCAAAGAGTTGAACTTCACAAGATTACGGTTACCCCACTGAGAAATTCCGACCAAATCGGCAAGAATTGAATCAGAAAGCTGTAGACGAGAGGCAACTCTAGATATAAACGAGGGAGCACAATTAAAATGAGTGGAAGAATGGAGAGTTGAGTCATCGGCATAAGAGTGAACAGAGTTAGAAGTGCAGCTAAGAAGATCGTTGATGAAAAGAAGGAATAAAGTTGGAGATAAAACAGAACCTTGAGGAACACCACAATTAATAAGAAAGGAGGAAGAGGTTGCTCCATCAACAAGAGCTGAAATGGAACGATCTGAAAGAAAACTAGACAAGAGTAAGCAAAGCGAAGGAGGAAATCCAAAGGAAGGTAGCTTAGAGAGTAGCGACGCATGCCATACCCTGTCAAAAGCTTTAGATATGTCAAGCGCTACCACACAAGACTCACCATGATCCTTAAGGGCAGAAGACCATAGATCAGTGAGATAGGAAAGGATATCACCAGTTGATCTCGAACGTCGAAAGCCATACTGACGATCTGAAAGAAGGGAATGAGATTCTATGTGATCGAGGAAATGAGAGTTAAGGAGAGTTTCAAAGATTTTAGATAGTATACAAGTTAAGGCAATAGGTCGATAGTTAGAAGGATCAGAGCGGCTACCTTTTTTGGGGATTGGCTGAATAAAAGCGCGCTTCCAGCATTGAGGAAAAGTGTTAGTATTAAGGCATAGGGAGTAGAGTTGAACGAGGACAGGCGCCAGCTCAGAAGCACACTCCTTCAAAACACGAGGTGGAATGCCATCTGGGCCACTGGCCTTCCGGACGTTCATAGATCTCAGTATCTCATGTACTTATATATATATATATATATATATATATATATATATATATATATATATATATATATATATATATATATATATATATATATATATATATATATATATATATATATATATATATATATATATATATATATATATATTATGGCAATCAGTTCTCATCATAGCCAACCCAGATCGAGACCCGAACCCTTCCAGCCCAGCTTCTCAATTGTGATTAGGGCTGCTACCCGAGCTGCCCCTATATTATCTTCTTAAGTAGAAAGAACAGTTAAGATGCCGGGTAGAATGGTAGGTCCATAGGGGGCAAATTAAAGAAAAGACAAAAAAAAAAGAAGTTGAAGGGTATTTGGGATAGGCCCCTATATATGACCCTTCCCCATGTGAAATAAATTGTCTGGTATATATATATATATATATATATATATATATATATATATATCATATATATAAATATATATATATATATATATATATATATATATATATATATATATATATATATATATATATATATATGTATACATAGTTTAGGCAGGATTTCATTTAGGGCAAAGGTTGAATATATATATATATATATATATATATATATATATTAATATAGGTTATTTATATATGTATATATATATATATATATATATATATATATATATATATATATATATATATATATATATATATATATATATATATATATATATATATATATATATATATATATATAGAACTTGTCCTTTAAAAGGATGTTAACTGATATATATCGAACGAGCGATGTAATCGATTTTTTTCAGATTATTTCAAGGCAATAGAGCGTCAGGGTTGCCAAAAGCATTTTTTTTTTTTTTTTTAACTAAAGGAAATACCCAAGATTAAATCGCAAATATGGAAAGAGACAGGGTCTCTCGGCCTCAGCGGGGGGTATGAAACGTCCCCTCCTCTGTCCCACCGTCGGCTCGAGCCCTTAAAAAAAAATAAAACAAAATTAACATAAAAATTAACATGATAAAAAAGCAACTTGTGGCAACTTTTGCGCTCCTTCTATTGGAGTTTTAGTTAACACGTGACACTGCAGGGTTCCACGAGTAGTGTTCGGCGATTTTTCGATATGTCTTTTTATGTAACATCCTTTTAAAGGAGTAGTGTATATATATATATATATATATATATATATATATATATATTGAAGCGGTGCACGAAAACGCGAAAGCGTTTCAATGATAAAATGCGAAACGGTTAACACCCAAAATTTGATTCCTCTCACTGAACGAAGTACAATG
>JABUQX010095775.1:0-24789 GCA_015478945.1 Trachelipus rathkii | reverse complement strand
GAACTCAAAAGGTCTAAATCAAAATCGCTCTCCAAAAAGTCGACCTCGGGAAAAATTGAAATTTTTTTTTTCAAATTTTAACTTATACCTTCGACTTATAAATGGTACAGAAAAAAGGTCACTATAATAATAATTAATACGCTTAACGACTGAAAATACGTGTTCGTTTTTATGGTAATCGAGAAACGTCATTATATTATAGTGACGCCCGCCGTAGAGGAAACCCAGCCTCGATTGATCCCCTCCGAGGATCGTCTAGGTAATTACGAAACGTCACTATCGTGTTTTGAGGAAAAAAGCGAAAAGTTCACGGATGAAGTTATGTGAAAATTATGAAAAATTAAGAACATAGAAAAATAAACAATTAATGATATGTGAACCTGAATATCAATTCTTAATATAAATATCGACGTAAAGAAATCTTAAAGGTCCTCACTTACGCTTCGATCGGGGCAAAAAATAACGTAACATTTTACTTCTCATTTACTAATTTATTTGTTAATTTTTTTTATTAGTTAGGCTCCCCTAAGTTTGATTTTCTTACGATAAATAATTTTTAGGAGGTAACTAAATTTAAAAAAAATAAAAAAATATTGCACGACGCCCATTTACACTCGGAAACGTCCTCGTCATATTAGTGACGTTTCGTAAAAGCCCAAATAAATGATTCTACGCGTTTAGAATACATTTTTTACGCTTAGAACGTCTTTAAGCGTAAAATAGTTCCATAGTGACATTTCATCGGAAGTTTTATTATTCAAAGTATAATTAAAAATTTTGAAAAAAAAAATTTCAATTTTCTCGAGGTCGACTTTTTGGAGAGCGGTTTTGATTTAGACCTTTTGAAGTTATAAACGGTTCCGATAAAACGTCACTATTGGAACTATTTATAACGCTTAAAGACTTCTAAGCGTAAAAAATGGATTCCTATAAACGCGTAGAGTCATTTATTTTGGCTTTTACGAAACGTCACTATATGACGAGGACGTTTCCTAAGGTAAATGGGCGTCGTGCAATAATTTTTTTTTTATTTTTTTTAATTTTAGTTCTCTAAAATTTATTTATCGTAGAAAATGGAATTTAAGGGAAACCAAAACTATAAAAAAAATTAATATAAATAAATATTGTATAGATCATGATAAACGATCAAGACTTTAAAAAAAATAAGAACGAAGAAAAAAAATAAATTTCCAATTTGTTAATAACTGGTTATTAACAAATCTTTAAAAACCTAGATTCCGTAATTATTTTTTTTTTGATTTCTCTTGGGGAAAAACTCGCTTAAGGAACAAAAAAAATTATTTTGCACCATCTCCCGAAAAGTATAAAGTAACTTATTTCGTGCCCGAGTGAACCGTAGGAGGGTACCTTTAATAATTTTTTTACGTTAATTGTAAAGTGTAGCAAAAAATCGCTCAAAGCCTATAGGAAATGTGCGTCGTGCGTTGTTTTTTTAATTAAATTTTGTTTAGTTACCTCTAAAATTTATTTTTCATAGAAAACTGAATTTAAAGGAGACTAAATTAAAAATAATAATAATATAGATAAAGTACACTTGCCCTCGAAAAAAAACTCGCTTAAGGAACGAAAAATTTATTTTGCAACATCTCCCGAGAAGTAAAATGTTACGTTATTTTGTGCCCCGATCGAAGCGTAAGTGGGGACCTTTAAGATTTCTTTACGTCGATATTTATATTAGGAATTGATATTCAGGTATTCACATATCATTAATTGTTTATTTTTTCTATGTTCTTAATTTTTGGTATTCAGGTATTCACGTACCATTAATTGTTTATTTTTTCTAGGTTCTTAATTTTTCCTAATTTTTCATTATAACTTCATCCGTAAACTTTTCGTTTTTTTCCTCAAAATCCGATAGTGACGTTTCGTAATTACCTAGACGATCCTCGGAGGGGATCAATCGAGGCCGGGTTTCCTTTACTTCGTCACTATAATATAATGACGTTTCTCGATTACCATAAAAACGACCTCGAACGATCAAACGGCAATATTTTCAGGGATGAACTATCGTTAAGCGTATTAATTATTATTATAGTGACGTTTATTCTGTACCGTTTATAAGTCGAAGGTATAAGTTAAAATTTGAAAAAAAAAATTCAATTTTTTCCGAGGTCGACTTTTTGGAGAGCGATTTTGATTTAGACCTTTTGAGTTATAAACGGTTCCGATGAAACGTCACTATTGGAACTATTATTACGGGACCTTTAAGATTTCTTTACGTCGATATTTATATTAGGAATTGATATTCAGGTATTCACATATCATTAATTGTTTATTTTTTCTATGTTCTTTTTTTGGTATTCAGGTAATTCACGTATCATTAATTGTTTATTTTTTCTAGGTTCTTAATTTTTCCTAATTTTTCATTATAACTTCATCCGTAAACTTTTCGTTTTTTTCCTCAAAATCCGATAGTGACGTTTCGTAATTACCTAGACGATCCTCGGAGGGGATCAATCGAGGCCGGGTTTCCTTTACTTCGTCACTATAATATAATGACGTTTCTCGATTACCATAAAAACGACCTCGAACGATCAAACGGCAATATTTTCAGGGATGAACTATCGTTAAGGGTATTAATTATTATTATAGTGACGTTTATTCTGTACCGTTCATAAGTCGAAGGTATAAGTTAAAATTTGAAAAAAAAAAATCAATTTTTTCCGAGGTCGACTTTTTGGAGAGCGATTTTGATTTAGACCTTTTGAGTTATAAACGGTTCCGATGAAACGTCACTATTGGAACTATTATTACGCTGGGAGATGTTGCAAAATAAATTTTTCGTTCCTTAAGCGAGTTTTTTTTCGAGATAGGCTTTGAGCGATTTTTTGCTACACTTTACAAATTAGCGTAAACAAATATTAAAGGTAGCCTCCTACGGTTCACTCGAGGCACTAAATAACGTTACTCTCTACTTTTCGGGAGATGGTGCAAAATAATTTTTTTGTTCCTTAAGCGAGTTTTTTTCCCGAGAGAAACCAAAAAAAAAAATAATTACGGAATCTAAGTCTGTAAAGAATTGATAATAATCAGTTATTCACATATTGGATATTTATTTTTTTTCTTCGTTCTTAATTTTTCTTAAATTCTTAATTATTTATTATGATCTATACTATATTTATTTATATTAATTTTTTTTATAGTTTAGTCTCCCTTAAATTCCATTTTCTACGATAAATAATTTTTAGAGGTAACTAAATTAAAAAAAAAAATATATATTGCACGACGCCCATTAACCTCGGAAACGTCCTCGTCATATAGTGACGTTTCGTAAAAGCCCAAAATAAATGACTCTACGCGTTTAGAAACGCTAATCAATTTTCCTCATGTAATACTCGTGTACATAGTGACGTTTCTTCGTTACCATCTATAAGTCGAAGGTCTAAGTCAAAATTTTAAAAAAAAATTCAATTTTTTTTTCCGAGGTCGACTTTTTGGAGAGCGAATTTGATTTAGAGTTTCGAGTTATAAACGGTTCCGATGAAACGCTTAACGATAGTTCATCCCCTTAAAGACTTCTAAGCGTAAAAAATGGATTCTAAACACGCGTAGAGTCATTTATTTTGGGCTTTTACGAAACGTCACTATATGACGAGGACGTTTCCGATCGTGCAATATTTTTTTTATTTTTTTTAATTTAGTTACCTTTAAAATTTATTTATCGTAGAAAATGGAATTTAAGGGAGACTAAACTATAAAAAAAATTAATATAAATAAATATAGTATAGATTATGAAAAATAATTAAGATTTAGGAAAAAATTAAGACGAAAAAAAAAATAAATATCCATATGTGAATAACTATATATCAATTCTTTACAAGACTTAGATTTCCGTAATTATTTTTTTTTGGTTTCTCTCGGGAAAAAAAATCGCTTAAGGAACAAAAAAAATTTTTTTATTTTGTTTTAATCTCCCGAAAAGTATAGAGTAACGTTATTTACGTGCCCGAGTGAACCATAGGAGGGTACCTTAATATTTTTAACGCTAATGTAGGAGCAAAAAATCGCTCAAGCCTAAGGAAATGTTCGTCCGTGCGTTGTGTTTTTTAATAAATTTTGTTTAGTACCTCTAAAATTTATTTTTCATAGAAAACTGAATTAAGGAAGACTAAATTAATCAATTACGCGTGCCGACAACGTTGACGTCCCCAGCAGCGAAAGGGTTAAGTAACGAAAAATTTATTTTGCAACACCTCCCGAGAAGTAAAATGTTACGTTATTTTGTGCCCCGATCGAAGCGTAAGTGGGGACCTTTAAGATTTCTTTACGTCGATATTTATATTAGGAATTGATATTCAGGTATTCACATATCATTAATTGTTTATTTTTTCTATGTTCTTAATTTTTGGTATTCAGGTATTCACATATCATTAATTGTTTATTTTTTCTAGGTTCTTAATTTTTCCTAATTTTTCATTATAACTTCATCCGTAAACTTTTCGTTACCGTAAAAAAAATATTAAAAGTACCCTCCTACGGTTCACTCGGTTCACTAAATAACGTTACTCTCTACTTTTCGGGAGATGGTGCAAAATAATTTTTTTGTTCCTCAAGCGAGTTTTTTTCCCGAGAGAAACCAAAAAAAAAATAATTACGGAATCTACGTCTTTAAAGAAATCTTAAAGGTCCCCACTTACGCTTCGATCGGGGCAAAAATTAACGTAACATTTTACTTCTCATACTATATTTATTTTGTTAATTTTTTTATAGTTTAGTCTCCCCTAAATTTGATTTTCTACGATAAATAATTTTTAGAGGTAACTAAATTAAAAAAAAATAAAAAATATTGCACGACGCCCATTTACCTCGGAAACGTCCTCGTCATATAGTGACGTTTCGTAAAAGCCCAAAATAAATGACTCTACGCGTTTAGAATCCATTTTTTACGCTTAGAAGTCTTTAGGCGTAATAATAGTTCCAATAGTGACATTTCATCGGAACCGTTTATAATTCAAAAGGTATAAGTTAAAATTTGAAAAAAAAATTTCAATTTTTTCCGAGGTCGACTTTTTGGAGAGCGAATTTGATTTAGACCTTTTGAGTTATAAACGGTTCCGATGAAACGTCACTATTGGAACTATTATAACGCTTAAAGACTTCTAAGCGTAAAAAATGGATTCTAAACGCGTAGAGTCATTTATTTTGGGCTTTTACGAAACGTCACTATATGACGAGGACGTTTCCGAGGTAAATGGGCGTCGTGCAATATTTTTTTTTTTTTTTTAATTTAGTTACCTCTAAAATTTATTTATCGTAGAAAATGGAATTTAAGGGAGACTAAACTATAAAAAAAAATTAATATAAATAAATATAGTATAGATTATGAAAAATAATTAAGAATTTAAGAAAAATTAAGAACGAAGAAAAAAAATAAATATCCAATATGTGAATAACTGATTATTATCAATTCTTTACAGACTTAGATTCCGTAATTATTTTTTTTTTGGTTTCTCTCGGGAAAAAAAACTCGCTTAAGGAACAAAAAAATTATTTTGCACCATCTCCCGAAGAGTATAGAGTAACGTTATTTAGTGCCCCGAGTGAACCGTAGGAGGCCCTCGTCATATAGTGACGTTTCGTAAAAGCCCAAAATAAATGACTCTACGCGTTTAGAATAAATTTTTTACGCTTATAAGTCTTTAAGCGTAATAATAGTTCCAATAGTGACGTTTCATCGGAACCGTTCATAACTCAAAAGGTCTAAATCAAAATCGCTCTCCAAAAAGTCGACCTCGGGAAAAATTGAAATTTTTTTTTCAAATTTTAACTTATACCTTCGACTTATAAACGGTACAGAATAAACGTCACTATAATAATAATTAATACGCTTAACGATAGTTCATCCCTGAAAATATTGCCGTTTGATCGTTCGAGGTCGTTTTTATGGTAATCGAGAAACGTCATTATATTATAGTGACGCCGTAGAGGAAACCCGGCCTCGATTGATCCCCTCCGAGGATCGTCTAGGTATTTACGAAACGTCACTATCGTATTTTGAGGAAAAAAAACGAAAAAAGTTCCACGGATGAAGTTTATGAAGAAAAAATTAGGAAAAATCTAAGACATAAGAAAAAATAAACAATTCAATGATATGGAATACCTGAAATCATCCTAATATAAATATCGACCGTAAAGAATCTTTAAAGTCCCCACTTTACGCTTCGATCGGGGCACAAAATAACGTAAACATTTTACTTCTCGGGAGATGTTTGCAAAATAAATTTTTCGTTCCTTAAGCGAGTTTTTTTTCGAGGGCAAGTTTACTTTAATCTATTACTATTATATTTTTAATTTATCTCCCTTTAATTTCAGTTTTCTATTTGAAAAATTAATTTTTAGAGTTAACTAAACAAAAAATAATTAAAAAAACAACGCACGACGCACATTTCCTAGCTTTGAGCGATTTTTTGCTACACTTTACAAATTAGCGTAAACAAATATTAAAGGTAGCCTCCTACGGTTCACTCGAGGCACTAAATAACGTTACTCTCTACATTTTTCGGGAGATGGTGCAAAATAATTTTTTGTTCCTTAAGCGAGTTTTTTTCCCGAGAGAAACCAAAAAAAAAAAAAAATAATTACGGAATCTAAGTCTGTAAAGAATGGATAAAAGTATTCACATATTGGATATTTATTTTTTTTCTCGTTCTTAATTTTTCTTAAATTTCTTAATTATTTATTATGATCTATACTATATTTATTTATAATTAATTTTTTTTATAGTTTTAGTCTCCCTTAAATTCCATTTTCTACGATAAATAATTTTTAGAGGTAAACTAAATTAAAAAAAAAAAAAAATATTGCACGACGGCCCATTTACCTCGGAAACGTCCTCGTCATATAGTGACTTTTCGTAAAAGCCCAAAATAAATGACTCTAATGCGCGTTTAGAATCCATTTTTTACGCTTAGAAGTCTTTAAGCGTAATAATATTTCCAATAGTGACGTTTCATCGGAACACGTTTAAAACTCAAAAGGTCTAAATCAAAAATCGCTCTCCAAAAAGTTGACCTTCGGAAAAAATTGAAATTTTTTTTCAAATTAACTATACCTTGACTTTATAAACGGTACAGAACAAAACGTCACTATAATAATAATTAATACGCTTAACGATAGTTCATCCCTGAAAATATGCCGTTTGATCGTTCGAGGTCTTTTATGGTAATTGAGGAAGAAACGTCATTATTTATAGGTGACTAAGTAGAGAAAACTCGGCCTCGATTGATCCCCTCCGAGGATCGTCTAGGAAATTACGAAACGTCACTATCGTATTTTGAGGAAAAAACGAAAAGTTCACGGATGAAGTTATGATGAAAATTAGGAAAAATTAAGAACATAGAAAAAATAAACAATTAATGATATGTGAATACCTGAATATCAACTCCTAATATAAATATCCCGACGTAATGAAATCTTAAAGGTCCCCACTTACGCCTTCGATCGGGGCACAAAATAACTTAACTTTTTTTATTTCTCGGGAGATGTTGCAAAATAAATTTTCGTTCCTAAGCGAGTTTTTTTCGAGGGCAAGTGTACTTTATCTATACTATTATTATTTTTAATTTAGTCTCCCTTAAATTCAGTTTTCTATGAAAAATAAATTTTAGAGGTAACTAAACAAAATTTAATTAAAAAAACAACGCACGACGCTTATTTCCTATATGCTTTGAGCGATTTTTTGCTACACTTTACAAATTAGCGTTAAAAAATATTTAAGGGTACCCTCCTACGGTTCACTCGGGCACTAAATAACGTTACTCTCTACTTTTCGGGAGGGTGCAAAATAATTTTTTTGTTCCTTAAGCGAGTTTTTTTCCCGAGAGAAACCAAAAAAAAAATTATTACGGAATCTAAGTCTGTAAAAAATTGATAATAATCAGTTATTCACATATGGTAAATGGGCGTCGTGCAATATTTTTTTTTTTTAAGTTAGTTACCTCTAGAAATTATTTATCGTAGAAAATGGAATTTAAGGGAGACTAAACTTATATATATATATATATATATATATATATATATATATATATATATATATATATATATATATATATTTATATTATATATATATATATATATATATATATATATATATATATATTATATAATATATATAAAGAGAGAAAAAAAATATATATATATATATATATATATATATATATATATATATATATATATAGAAATAATATATATATATGATATATATATATATATATATATATATATATATATATATATATATTGAAATGGTGTTAAAAATTATTGCTGATGATACGTTAATATTGATTTACACACAAACAAAATTGAAACTACTATATTATAATTGTAAACATTTAATTAATTAAAATAGTGACAAAATATCTTTTACAGTTCTTTTATTGATTTACGTACCTTTTATTATAAAACTAATAATAGTATATTGATTAAGAAGAAACAGTTTTTAATTTCTTTTGCACTTTACAAGATCTCGCAAATAACTGATGATGATATATATTATTGAAGTAGTATAAATAATTATTGCTGATGATGCGTTAATATTGATTATCACACAAAAATAACTCTATTGTATTGAAATTGCAAACTTTTAATTTATTAAAATGAAAAGTATTATAAAAAGTATATAAAATATTATATAGATTGCATTTATATTCATTAGAAGAGTCAATAACCGACAGAACCATTGATTTTCTAAAATACAAATTTACGTTGGAATTTCTCGCTAAGGTAGCGCACTTAAAATGGAACAAGCGCCTTAAAAAAGGGGTCCGGCATATCAATTTTAGCTCAAAAACGGTAAGAGATTGTTACTTCTAACCTTAATTGTGAATTCTAGGTCTCGGAAAGTTCTACCTTTCGAGATCATGGATAACCTTATATTGCAGCATCGAAAAAAACTCGCTTAGGGAACGAAAAATTTATTTTTCCCCGTCTATTGAGAATTAAAATGTAACGTTATTTCCTTTTACGATCGAAGCGTAAGGAGGGACCCTTGTGATTTTTTACGTTAATTTTCAGAGTTTTGATTAGAAGGGACACCCCCGGAGAGTAACGAGGGGCGTCTAACCACATTACAGCTGCTTTTAGTTTTTCGATAACCGAAACCGCTTCGAAAACTGATCGACGGATTGCGATAGGCGACCGCAATTTTAAACTTTTACTTCGTCACGACACGCTTATCCATGCTGGACAACGAGAAGTCCAATATTCTGGAATTTTCTTTTGGTTTCCATCGATAAAACTCGCTTAGGGGACAAAAAATTTATTTTTCCCCGTCTCCAGAGAAGTAAAATGTAACGTTGGGTCCACTGCATACAATAGTCACATAAAAGTTTTTAGACTTTTTGAGTTTTGTGCTTAGCGTTGTCCAATTTCCAAACCCACTTTTTTTGGATTTTGAAATGAAAAATTGCGATAATTTTATCCACTTTGCCCGAAAAAGAAAAAAAAATCGCAATTTTCAATTTCAAAATCCAAAAAAAGTGGGTTTGGAAATTGGTCAACGCTGCCCACAAAACTCAAAAAAATCGAAAATATTCAATAGTTATAATGTAACCTTCTATGCCTATTTCAAGTTTGAAGTAATTTACAAAAAAAATTCTGGGAGTTGATACGAAAAAGGTCAAAAACAAGGGTTTTAGAAAATTCAAAATTTTGAAAGAATGACTACAGACACAGAAAAACAACGGAAAACGACGTTTTATACTCCAAAAAAATATGCAGTTTGATATTAAAAGGGTCTAATATAGGGTTTATAGGGTTTAATTATAAGTCTATTTTTAGGGGGGGGTGAAAATTGGGTGTAGCACGAGCATAATTTTACAACATAGTAAGGACTAAAACAAACTACAAATATAACTTGCTTGGTCATAAAGGTTTAAAAATATGAGCCTGTCAATATGGCATCTTTCACCGGTAAATTTTCGGTATAAATTCTTTGTTAATAAAGGGAACAAAAAGATCAAATTTGTGCCAAAACGCATAATAAAACCGCACTAAAGGGAACGTTACCTTGTGAATTTTAAAAATTCGTAGAAAAAAAATAATTATCATACGTAAATGCAATTTCAATCTATCAATTAGTTATGACCTACTTTAAGGAGGCGTGCTAGTTTACGGGCTAAATTCCTTTTTTTTTATTTTTAGTGCAAAAAGTTTCTAAAGGGAACAACCAATTTAAATTTTTGGCACAAACAGGTTTGAAAATATAAGCCGGTCAATATGGCATCTTTCACCGGGAAAGTTTCGGCCTAAATTCTTTGTTAATAATGGGAACAAGAAGATCAAATTTGTTATAAAACGCATAATAAAATCGCGCTAAAGGGGACGTTACTTTGTGAATTTTAAAAATTCGTAGGAAAAAAATAATGGTCATACATAAATGCAATTTCAATCAATCAATTAATTATGACCTACTGAAAGGAGGCATGCTAGTTTACGGCCTAAATTCCGTGTTTTTTTTATCTCAGGTAGAAAAAAATTCTAAAGGGAACAACCAATTTAAATTTTTGGAACAAACCATAATAAAGGATATCTCCCTTTAAAAATGGTAATTTGTGACTTTTTATAAATGTTAAAAATTTAGAAATTGTAAGCCTATGGATGTAGGATAGAAATGGCTAATTAGGTGCTAAAGAAATCACAATCTATTATACTTAGAATAACCAAAGAGATACAAATAGTACAACATAGTAAGGACTACAATAAACTACAATTTTATCTTGCTAGGTCAAACAGGTTTGAAAATATAAGCCTGTCAATATGTCATCTTTCACCGGGAAATTTCCAACCTAAATTTTTTGTTAATAAAGGGAACAAGAAGATCAAATTTGTGCAAAAACGCATAATAAAATCGCACTAAAGGGAACGTTACTTTGTGAATTTTAAAATTCGTATAAAAAAATAATAATCATACGTAAATGCAATTTCAAACAATCAATTAATTATGTCCTACTGAAAGGAGGCATGCTAGTTTACGGCCTAAATTCCGTGTTTTTTTCTATTTCTGGTGGAGAAATTTTCTAAAGGAAACAACAACCAATTCAAATTTTTGGCACAAACAAATAATAAAGAGAACGGTTTTTTTGTTTCATTCTCTTACACAAAAGGGAAACACGTAGTGTTTTTTCCGAAAATTTTAAAACTTGTCCCAGGAACTCCCTGTACCCCCGCCAACTAATGAGGAGTACCTAAGGACCCTACGACTGATATTATTTTACTATTTCTCAAATTATTCCTGAGTTATTGATGTTTTCGGTTTCCCCTTACTTCACGTACTTGGAAAGATATTACCCTTTAAAAATGGTAATATTTAATTTTTTATAAATGTTAAAAATTTAGAGAATGTAAGCCTATAGATGTAGGATGGAAATGGCCAATTTATTGCTAAAGAAATCAAAATCTATCATAGTAAGAATAACCAAAGAGATACAAATTGTACAACATAGTAAGGCCTACAACAAACTACAATTTTAACTTGCTAGGTCAAACAGGTTTGAAAATATAAGCCTGTCAATATGGTATCTTTCACCGGGAAATTTCCGGGCTAAATTTTTTGTTAATAAAGGGAACAAGAAGATCAAATTTGTGCCAAAACGCATAATAAAATCGCACTAAAGGGAACGTTACTTCGTGAATTTTAAAAATTCGTAGAAAAAAAATAATGGTCACACGTAAATACAATTTCAATCTATCAATTAGTTATGACCTACTGAAAGGATGCATGCTAGTTTACGGCCTAAATTCCTTGTTTTTTTTTTTTTATTTCTGGTGGAAAAAATTTCTAAAGGGAACAACCAATTTAATTTTTTTTGCACAAACCCATAATAAAGGGAACGGTTTTTGTTCCATTACCTTACGCAAAGGGGGAATAGAAAAGACTACAATAAACTACAATTTTTATTTGCTAAGTCAAACAGGTTTGAAAATATAAGCCTGCCAATATGTCATCTTTCACCGGGAAATCAACGGGCTAAATTCTTTGTTAATAAAAGGAACAAGAAGATCAAATTTGTGCCAAAACGCATACTAAAATCGCACTAAAGGGAACGTTACTTTGTGAATTTTAAAAATTCAAAAAAAAAAAAAATAATGGTCATACGTAAATGCAATTTCAATCTATCAATTTCCACTATGGATAAGGTAGAAGAAGAAAACTTGAAAAAGGAAAAGTTGAAACAGTATTTCTAAAGGAAGAAGAAGAAGAAGAAGAAGAAGAAGAAGAACAACAACAACAACAACAACAGCAAGAAAAAAGGTGGAGTTTTATTTCCAAAATATATTATTATTTTATTGGTTTTTCTCGGAAGCTTATCATTAGTTTTAGTGATATCCTATTTTGTTTGGCCACAGTTATAGAGAAGAGGAACCTATAAACTTAGTCAATGCGCCCATAATCTGATTCCTGAGAATAGCCAGATCGACTAGTTCAAATATATGCTCCACTTTGAGTGTTTTTAGATAAATAAATATATATATATAATAATATATATATAATATATATATATATATATATATATATATATATATATATATATATATATATATATATATATATATATATATATATATATATATATATATATATATATATATATATATATATTTTATATATATATATATATATATATATATATATATATATATATATATATATATATATATATATATATATATATATAAATATGTGCTCAGCTCGACCGCACGCACGCACGCACTCACGCACGCACTCACTAACGATCGCCATAGTTTTAATAATATTATAAATAAATGATAATAATAATAATAATTTTGAAAGATATACTGTAATTAATTAATTAGTCAAACATTTCAACAATAAAATATAAATTTTTTTTTATTTTACGTAATGAAAAAATAAAAATTTCAAAACACTATTTTTTTAATCAAACCTTCCGAGTAAATGTTTTTTTTTTATTTCTCAACTATAAATATAGCGAGGAATAAGTAATTTTTCCCAGAAATAATCAGTCTATTGAATGTACTATTAACGTTGTTCCTTAAGCTCACAAATAACGTCAGAATCAACGTCCAAGAAGTCAAATGAGTTGCCTTGGTGGAAGAAAAAGGATCGTTTATGACTCGTGAAGAAAATAACTGCCGCGTCCGTCGTTTTTTGATCCTTCTTTTCAACCATCCGCGCTCGTCGACGATTATCATCGGACGATGTAAATGCCATTTTTTTTGAGATGGAAATAAACTTGCACCATTTACCCGATGAGTCGTTGGGCGTTATTTTTGGATATCTCCGCTTTAGAGATATATACAACGTGTCGATCGCTTTACGATCGAGAAAATTGGCGGTGATTTACTACCTGCAAAAGAAGTACATGATCGAAAATCTCGAGGCGGAGAAGTTAAATTTTAGCTCGTACTTCTCGCTACTACTCGATTCGGAGGACGAAGAGGAGGAGGAGGAGGAGGAGAAAACCTCCGAGAGTTTTCTAGATTTTCTCGAGAATGCGACGAGAAATCCGTACGAGAACCCCCATCGCAACTCGCCTAAGACGATAGCGTTGACGCTAACAAAACACATGCTCGTACAGAATAACGTCGATGGCGCCGCCGTTTCGGTAGCCGCCAGAACCGCCGGAATTCTTAGGAAAATGAATATCGCGTATGAATATTTGACAACTTTAATTTTATCTTTAGATCGTTATAAATCATTTATAAATTTAATGGACGTAATGATACGACAACAACGAGGATCTTTGTTAAAAATCGAGAATCTAGAAATTATTAATAAAGGTACTGCTCCTACTAACACCCTCCGCCACGACGACTTTCTCGAATTGCTGAAAAATGCCTCGATCCTCTTTCCAAATCTAATAGCGTTAAAATTATCGTGCGGATGTTGCCACAGCACGATGGAAAAATCGAAAGAAACCTTTCGCGAGAAAGAGTTTTCGAGGCGATTGGAAGAGCTTCGGATTCCTCCTTTAAGTAATTTAACCGCGTTGGTCGTGGATTATAACAACATCGATGAAATTATGGGAATCTCTTCGTCGTTGATTAATTTGCAAAAAATCGGAATTCGTTTAAATCATCAACACTCGCCAACTGTTATTTTTAGCGATCCCGTGGTGCGATTAGTTTCAAAAACCGGCGTAAAGACGTTAGAATTGATTTTGAGTTTCTCTTCGGAAGAAGAATTATTCCCCAGCTTCGCGTACACCAATATGTGGCGAGAACAATTGTTCGAATATTTTGGGCCTGACTGCGGTGGCGACGGCTGTACTAACAAAAAATTAACCAATTTAGTTTTGGTGGTTGAAATCGATCGACGAAGAATAATCGATCTGAATATCGAGGAGACACCACGAGTCGAAAATTATTCGAAATCGACGGTAGGTGAAGTAGAAGAAGAAGAGGAAGAACCGTTAGCGGAAATACTACATTCTAAATTTGAAAAGCTTTATACTAAAAGTTGGAAAACGACAGAGATGAAAATATCTTCTTGTATCGCTTGTCGAGCGCTACGCGCGATTATGCTGCTTTTTGTGCGCGGTTTATCAGAAAATAATCGACTAAGATGCCATTTACCATCGTGTAAATCGTTTCACACGGCATTAGAAGCGAAAATAATCGATTCTTGGGATTCGAAAAATTTCGGTAACCGATTACGAAGGAAAATTAGAATGGTCGATGGTTTCCTGGAATTGAAGATGCAAAACTTTTGTAACTTTAACGATGTTCTGCGAAAAGACGAAAGCCTCGATACTGCGTCACCGCGCCGCCAATTTCAAAACGTGTTCCGTTTAAAATTGATATTGGACAGATGTCGTAGCTATTGGGCAGGATTTCTTAATTCTAGCTCGATGAGTATGGAGATTGCCAAAGCGTTCCCTAATTTGTCGTATTTGGAAATAAGAAGAAACAATTATCAACGAATGTTTACCCACAAATATTTACGCGATGAACATTCTCCCGTTTTCAAAAATTTGTTAGAACTAAAAATGGATTATAGCGATGCTTTATTCGATATATGTGACGTCTCTCCGAATCTAAAAAAGATCACCGTATTCCTTAATTGGGAGAGTATTTTACTTTGCAGAATTCATAAATCGTTGGATGTTATTCGCCGTTCTTCAACATCGACAATAGAATTTAATTTTGACTATTATTTAACGGATATAAGCAATTTGTGTTTGAATTATCCCAGTAGCTGTGGTCACGGATTTGGAACAAACTCAAATCGCTTGCGCGGTAACATTATAGTGTCTTTGGCAGATAAAAGTGGAAATTCACTCATTCGTTGGAATATAAAACTATGGGATTTCTTCGAAAAGAGGCGCGTTTTGGACGAGTCGTCGTACGATAGCGTTCGCGATAATGAATATGGAGAAGCGAATTTCTTTCAGGGTCATTTTTGCGTGAAAGGCGAAGATTATTTCAATTACGAATGTTCGTTTTTTACGTTTCTAGAGAATTATCAAGAACTCACCCCTAAAACATTTCATTTGCTTTTCACGGATATTGACAGCCACGATTTTTTTTATAAACTTTTTAAAATTGTCGGTAGTAAAATAAACAATATTCGCGGCAAAATACAGCGAATTGAATAATAGTCTCTGCATATATTATTGTTTTTTTTATTTTATTTTGAAAAATAATTTTTTTCTACATTGGCAATTTTTTCAAACATTTTTTTTATTTAAAAAACATTCAATGTTTAAATTTAAAAAATAAAAATTATTTTTTTAGAATTATCTTTAAATTTTAAAACTATATTTCTAGTAGTTAATGCTTTATGTGTGTGTAAAGTTTTTTTTATTTGAATACAAATTTCCATTATATTTTTAATTTGTAATCGAAATAAAGATTAAAGTTTGTTTTAGTTTTGAAAACGAATTTTTATCACTTTTCTTCTACTTTTTATATTAATTTTTTTTAAAACTTGTATTAACAAGTTTGATCTATTTATATGTATTTTGAATTTATGTATGTATTTAACCTTCTTTACATTTTTTATATAAGAGAGATTCAATTAAAAAAAAATATTCACACACTGACTTTAAATAACCCAAATCCTACTTTTAAATGAATTTTATTAATATTTGTCGTAACTACATACGTTTAAACGATTATATGTTAAATTATTTAATCTTAGCCCCATCTATATTATAAGAGATGTCGATTCCGTTGTCAATATGGTATCTTTCACCGGGAAATTTCCGGGCTAAATTTTTTGTTAATAAAGGGAACAAGAAGATCAAATTTGTGCCAAAACGCATAATAAAATCGCACTAAAGGGAACGTTACTTCGTGAATTTTAAAAATTCGTAGAAAAAAAAATAATGGTCATACGTAAATGCAATTTCAATCTATCAATTAGTTATGACCTACTGAAAGGATGCATGCTAGTTTACGGCCTAAATTCCTTGTTTTTTTTTTTATTTCTGGTGGAAAAAATTTCTAAAGGGAACAACCAATTTAATTTTTTTGCACAAACCCATAATAAAGGGAACGGTTTTTTGTTCCATTACCTTACGCAAAGGGGGAATAGAAAGGACTACAATAAACTACAATTTTTAATTGCTAGGTCAAACAGGTTTGAAAATATAAGCCTGTCAATATGTCATCTTTCACCGGGAAATTTACGGGCTAAATTCTTTGTTAATAAAAGGAACAAGAAGATAAAATTTGTGCCAAAACGCATACTAAAATCGCACTAAAGGGAACGTTACTCTGTGAATTTTAAAAATTCAAAGAAAAAAAAAATAATGGCCATACGTAAATGCAATTTCAATCTATCAATTAGTTATGACCTACTGTAAGGAGGCATGCTAGTTTACGGCCTAAATTCCGTGGTTTTCTTTTATTTCTGGTGGAAAAAATTTCTAAAGGGAACAATCAATTTAAATGTTTGGCACAATCCCATAATAAAGGGAACGGTTTTTTGTTCCATCACCTTACGCAAAGGGGGAAACACTTAGGGTTTTTTTCCGGAAATTTTGAAACTTGTCCCAGGAACCCCCTGTAATCCTGCAAACTAATGTGGCACAAAAAACGTCCCATCATTATATGGGTTTGTCCCAAAATTTAAATTAATTGTGCCCTTTAGAAATTTGAATTTTTTGTTCCCTTTACTAACAAAGAATTTAGACCGATAATTTCCAGATGTGTAAGATGACATAATATTGACAGGCTTATTTTTTAAAAATAGTCTGACCTAAGTTGAAATTATAGTATGTTGTAGACGCGGGGTTTATTTTTATTTTATTTTCAAAAAACAAAAAGAAAACCGGCCTGTTTTGTACGAATAATAAAAATATCACGGAAGTTTTTGAATAAAAAGAGATTTTTTAGTAGGAAATATATCAGAACTAGATGTATAAAAACGAAATTAAATTAAACAAAATTTTTTATTTCAATAAGTTTACAAACTTCTTTATTTTCTTGGCCACAATTTTAAAAAGTCTGTTAAAAAATTCTTCATCAGTAATAACCTCTCTCGTCTCATCAATAAAATGGATTCTTTTTGGAGTAGTTTTATGAAAATTATCTAAAAAATAGATTTCATTATTATATCGAAAAAAGTGAGGATTTTTTTAGAAGGAAAAACTAAACAATCGAATAAAGAAGTGAAATTTCCACGTGAAGGTTACCTTTTTGGACGAATAAAAATCCCCAAAAAAAACAGATTGAAAATCTTACGCGAGAATTTCGTTTTATCTTAAATAATTTCCACGCGGGGTTTGTTTTAATGCGCGAGAGAATCGTTTATCTTTTAACCAAACCGCAAGTTTCGTACGAAAAATATAAATATTACGCGAGTTTTTTATTACATCGTAGAAAAAGTGATTTTTTTGAAGAAAACTAGAAGTTCGATTAAATCGGTGGAATTCCACGCGAGGTTTTCCTTTTTTGGTGTAAAAAATCACCAGAGGACTCGATCGAAAATCTAACGCGAGGTTTTAGTTTTTTCGGAAATAATTTCTACGCGAGGTTCGTTTTAATGCGCGCGAGAATCGTTTCTTTTTCTTTAACAAAAACCGCAAAGTTCGTACGAAAAATAGCAATTTTATAGGCATTTTATTTTTTTATCGTAGAAAAAAAAAATTTTAAGGAAAACTATACGTTGAGGTAAATTAATGAAATTTCCAAGCGAAGTTTTCCTTTTTTTTCGTATAAAAATCCACCTAGGACTCGATCGAAAATCTCACGCGAGGTTTTCATTTTTTTGGCAAATAATCTCCACGAAGGGTTCGTTTTAAGGCGCACGAGAATCGTTTCTTTTTCTTTAACAAAACCGCGAGTTTCGTACAAAAAATAGCAATTTCACACGAATTTTATATTTTATCGTAGAAAAATTGCTTTTTTTTAAGGAAAACTATACATTGAGTTAAATTAATGGAATTTCCACGCGAGGTTTTAGTTTTTTTGGGTATAACATTCTACCGCTCGAAGGAAAATCTCACGCGAGGTTTTCGTTTTTTTGCAAACACTTTTCACGCGGAGTTTGTTTCAATACGCGTGAATATCGTTTCTTTTTTAACTGAACCGCCTATTTCGTACGAAAAATAGGAATTTTATACGCATTTTATATTTCATCGTAGAAAAAGTGCTTTTTTTTAAGGAAAACTATACGTTGGCGTAAGTTAATGAAATTTCCACGCGAGGTTTTCCTTTTTGGGCGTATAAAAACCCCCGAAGACTCGAAGGAAAATCTCATGCGAGGTTTTTGTTTTTTTTGCAAACACTTTTCACGCGGAGTTTATTTTAATACGCGTGAATATCGTTTCTTTTTTAACTGAACCGCCTATTTCGTACGAAAAATAGGAATTTTATACGCATTTTATATTTCATCGTAGAAAAAGTGCTTTTTTTAAGGAAAACTATACGTTGGCGTAAGTTAATGAAATTTCCACGCGAGGTTTTCCTTTTTTGGCGTATAAAAATCCCCCGAAGACTCGAAGGAAAATCTCACGCGAGGTTTTCGTTTTTTTGCAAACACTTTTCACGCGGGGTTTGTTTTAATACGCGTGAATATCGTTTCTTTTTTAACTGAACCGCCTATTTCGTACGAAAAATAGGAATTTTTATACGCATTTTATATTTAATCGTAGAAAAAGTGCTTTTTTTTAAGGAAAACTATACGTTGGCGTAAGTTAATGAAATTTCCACGCGAGGTTTTCCTTTTTTGGCGTATAAAAATCCCCCGAAGACTCGAAGGTAAATCTCACGCGAGGTTTTCGTTTTTTTGCAAACACTTTTCACGCGGGGTTTGTTTGTAAAACGCGTTAAAAAATGTCCGTTTCTTTTTTAACAAAACCGCAGGTTTCGTACGAAAAACATTTTGCACGATTTATAGATTTTATCGTAGAAAAAGTGCTTTAGTAAGGCAAAACTTACGTTGGCATAAATTAATAGAATTCTCACGTAGGAAAAGGTTTCGTGAGCGTATAAAAAATGTCAAAAGACGAAAAACACGAAACCTACGTAGGATTTATAGCTCGTGCGTTTTGGTGAATTCGACGAAAGAAACAAACTATACGTTTTAACCGAACCAGCCAAAATATTACGTAGATATTGTTCCATTTGCGTGTAAAAAGAGTGTTTTTCGTAAATTTTTGTCAGGTGAACTTTCCTAACCTAACCTAACCTAACCTAACCTAACCTAACCTAACCTAACCTAACCTAACCTAACCTAACCTAACCTAACCTAACCTAAACCTAACCTAAACCTTAACCTAACCTAAACCTAACCTAAACCTAAATTAAAAACCTAAACAAACCTAATCTAACCTAACGCTAACTTGCAACCTAAGCTAACTAAACCTAACCTAACCTAACCTAACCTAACCTACTAACCTAACCTAACTAAACTAACTAACCTAACCTAACCTAACCTAACCTAACCTAACCTAACCTAACCTAACCTAACCTAACCTAACCTAACCTAACCTAACCTAACCTAACCTAACCTAACCTAACCTAAACCTAACCTAACCTAACCTAACCTACCTAACCCTACCTAACCTAACCTAACCTAACCTAAAAAAACCTAACCTAACCACCTAACCTAAAACCTAACCTAAAACCTAACCTAACCTAACCTAACTAACCTAACCTGAACTAACCTAACCTAACCTAACCAACCAACCTAACCTAATCTAACCTAGCTTAACCTTAAGGTAACAACCTAACCTAAACTAACCTACCTAACCTAGCCTAACCTAACCTACCTAATCTAACCTAACCTAACCTAACCTAACCTAACCTAACCTAACCTAACCTAACCTAACCTAACCTAACGTAACATAAGTAACCTAACCTAACCTAACCTAACCTAACCTAACTAACCTAACCTAACCTAACCTAACCTAAACCTAACCTAACCTAACCCTAACCTAACTAAACCTAACTAACCTAACCTAACCAACCTACCTAACCTAACTAACCTAAGCCTAAACCTAACCAAGCCTAACCCTAACCTAACCTTAACCCTAACCTAACTAACCTAACCTAAACCTAACCTAACCTAACCTAACCTAACCTAACCTAACCTAACCTAACCTAACCTAACCTTAACCTAACCTAACTAACCTAACCTAACCTAACCTAAACCTAACCTAACCTAACCAACCATAACCTAACCCTAACCTAAAGCTATCATAACCTAACCTAAACTAGCATAACCTAAAGCTATCCTACCTAATCTAACCCTAAAGTTATCCTAACCTAACCTATCTAACCTAACCTAACCTAACCGTACAACTAACCTACCTAACCTAACCCATCCTAACCTAACCCTAACCCTACCCAAACCTAACCTAACCATACCATAACCTAACCTAACCTAACCTAACCTTAACCTAACCTAACCTAACCTACTAACCCTAACCTAACCTAATTTAACTTACGTTTTTTTCTACGCAAAATTGGTTTTTAACTCTTTTTCGCATGCCTTTTAACTCTTTTTCTACATTTTTGCGTAAAAAAACTGTTTTTCTTCATAACTGTAACTATACGAAACGACATTTTATACGCAAAAATTGCAGAAAATCACGTAGGTTTTGTTCCAATTAGAAAAAAAACACACAAAAAATACGCAAAATTTAAAAAACGTAGGTTAACTTTATAGCCCTTAAAAATTGGTCGTACAGTACGTTTTTGCCTCCTGCGGATACTAGAAACGCGTCCTACGCTCGTGGGTGACGTGCTATTAGACTCGTTCTGGATATTATGGTACGAAAAAGAAGAAATACCTCACGTAGGTTAAGTTTCTTACTAAAATAAAGAAAATCACAAGCACGAAACCCGCGTGAAAACTGTTTGCGAATAATAAAATCAAATTTTGTAAACGATATCTCGCGTAAGATTAACCTAACCTAACCTAACCTAAGCATTAAACCTATATATATACGTGAGATAATTATTTTTTTGTAATACAAAAACCTTACTTGTGTTAGGTTTCTAAACCCCGTAGTGAAAATCTCGCGTAGATATTCATAAAAGATATTTCGCGTAAGAAATATTCTATGCAGGATTTAGCGTATATCTACGTTGGTTAAGGATTCTTTTTGTAAATACCTCACGTAAATTATGTTTCAGAGTTATGCATCCAAAATCACACGTAAATATTGTTATGTAGTTTTCCGCACGAAACCCACGTGGGATTTATATTTGTAGAAAAATAAATGAATTTGAACGTCAAAAAAGTTTTTAATATTTGAAAACAGATATCTCACGCGAGGTTTATCCTATGAAGAATTAAGCTTATACCTACGTGAGTTAAAGATTCTTTTTGTAAATGCAAAAATCTCACGTATAGTAAATTTCGAAGTCATATAACCAAATCTCACGTGAATATTGTTATATATAGTTTCCGCACGAATCCCACGTGAGAATTATGTTTATACCCAATAAACCAATTTCAACGTCAAAAAAGTATCAAGTCTTTATAAAAGATATCTCGCGTAAGATTTATTTTATGGAGGATTTAGAGTATATATACGTGAATAAGGATTCATTTTATAAGCACAAAAACTTCACGTGAATTAAGTTTCAAAGTTATGTATCCAAAATCACACGTAAATATTGTTATATAGTTTTCCGCACGAAACCCACGTGGGATTTATATTTGCAAAAAATAAACCAATTTTAACGTCAAAAAAGTATCAAAATTTAATAAAAGAAATCTCGCGCGAGGTTTATCCTATGAAGAATTAAGCGTATATCCACGTGAGGTAAAAGTTGTTTTTGTAAATACAAAAATCTCACGTAAAGTAAATTTCAAAGTTACTTAACCAAAATCTAACGTGAAAATTGGTATATAGTTTCCACACGAAACCTACGTGGGAATTATGTTTATAACCATTAAACCAATATCAACGTCAAAAAAGTATCAAAATTTCATAAAAGATATCTCGCGCGAGGTTTATCCTATGAAGAATTAAGCGTATATCTACGTGAAATAAAAGTTCTTTTTTGTAAATATCTCACGTAAAGTAAATTTCAAAGTTACGTAACCAAAATCTCACGTGAATATTTTTATATAGTTTTCACACGAAACCCACGTGGGAATTATGTTTATAACCAATAAACCAATTTCAACGTCAAAAAAGTGTCAAACCTTCATAAAAGATATCTCGCGCGAGGTTTCTCCTATGAAGAGTTAAGCGTATATCTACGTGAACTAAAAGTTCTTTTTGCAAATACAAAAATCTCACGTAAAGTAAATTTCAAAGTTACGTAAACAAAATCACACGTGAATATTGTTATATATAGTTTCCGAACGTAACCCACGTGGGAATTATGTTTATAACCAATAAACCAATTTTAACGTAGAAAATGCATCGCAATCTCATAAAAGATATCTCGCGTAAGATTTATTTTATGGAGGATTTAGCGTATATCTACGTGGATAAGGATTCTTTTTGTAAGCACAAAAACTTCACGTAAATTAAGATTCAAAGTTATGTATCCAAAATCACACGTAAATATTGTTATATAGTTTTCCGCACGAAACTCACGTGGGATTTATATTTGCAAAAAATAAACCAATTTTAACGTCAAAAAAGTATCAAAATTTAATAAAAGAAATCTCGCGCGAGGTTTATCCTATGAAGAATTAAGCGTATATCCACGTGAGGTAAAAGTTCTTTTTGTAAATACAAAAATCTCACGTAAAGTAAATTTCAAAGTTACTTAACCAAAATATCACGTGAAAATTGTTATATAGTTTAGACACGAAACCTACGTGGGAATTATGTTTATAACCAATAAACCAATTTCAACGTCAAAAAAGTATCAAAATTTCATAAAAGATATCTCGCGCGAGGTTTATCCTATGAAGATTTAAGCGTATATCTACGTGAGGTAAAAGTTCATTTTGTAAATACAAAAATCTCACGTAAAGTATATTTCAAACTTATGTAACCAAAATCTCACGTGAATATTGTTATGTAGTTTATACACGAAACCCACGTGGGAATTGTGTTTATAACCAATAAACCAATTTTAACGTAAAAAAAAGTATCAAAATTTCCTAAAAGATATCTCGCGCGAGGTTTATCCTATGAAGAATTAAGCGTATATCTACGTGAGGTAAAAGTTCTTTTTGTAAGTACAAAAATCTCACGTAAAGTATATTTCAAAGTTATGTAACCAAAATCTCACGTGAATATTGTTATGTAGTTTCCACACGAAACCCACGTGGGAATTATGTTTATAAAAAATAAACCAATTTCAACGTTAAAAAAGTATCAAACCTTCATAAATGATATTCCGCGTAAGATTTATTCTATGGTGGATTTAGCGTATATCTACGTGGTTAAGGTTTCTTTTTGTAAACACAAAACCTCACGTAAATTACACGTAGATATTGTTATATAATTTTCAGCATGAAACCCACGTGGGATTTATATTTGCGCAAAAATAAATCAATTTTAACGTCAAAAAAGTATCAAAATTTTATAAATGATATCTCGCGCGAGCTTTATCCTATGAAGAATGAAGCGTATATCTACGTGACTTAAAGATTCTTTTTGTAAATACAAAAATCTCACGTAAAGTAAATTTCAAAGTTACGTAACCAAAATCTCACGTGAATATTGTTATATATAGTTTCCGCACGAAACCCACGTGTGAATTGTGTTTATAACCAATAAACCAATTTCAACGTCAAAAAAGTATCAAAATTGCGTATAATATATCTCACGTAAGATTTATCCAATGGAGTATTTAGAGCATATCTACGTAAGTCAGGGTTTCTTTTTGTAAATGCGAAAATCTCACGTAAATTAGGTTTCAAAGTTATGCAGCAACAGAAACCTCGCGTTAATATCGGTATATAGTTTCTGCGCAAAACCTACGTGAGAATTATGCTTATAATCAATAAATCAATTTTAACGTAGAAAATGTATCGCAATCTCATAAAAGTTATCTCGCGTAGGGTTTATCCTATGGAGCATTTAGCGTATATTTACGTGAGTTAAAGATTCTTTTTTAAATACAAGAACCCCACGTAAAGTAAGTTTGAAAATTATGTAACTAAAACCTCGCGTAAATATTTGTATATGTGCGAAGAAAGTATCAAAATTTCATAAATGATATCTCGCGTAAGGTTAATACCATGGAGCATTTAGCCTTTATCTGCGTGAGTTAAATATTCTTTTTGTAAATACAAAAACCAACGTAAATTATGTTTCAATGTTTAATAACCGAAACCTCACGTTAATATTGGTATATAGTTTCCGCACGAAACCTACGTGGGAATTATGTTTATAACCGATAAACAAATTTTGATGTCGA
>JABUQX010095774.1:20000-24496 GCA_015478945.1 Trachelipus rathkii | reverse complement strand
AATTACTACCTATCTAAACTCTAAACCTAATTTTCTATGCTCTTGTCTGAGACCCAGATGGCTAAGATTTCATCCTTCAACTCGTTTAATATAATCCAACTATAACTTATTTTATAATTTCCGTTTTGAAGGGTGGAGTATGTGCCTATGTAAATATAAACATTACCTATAACACGTCTCGAGAATCTCGAATCTCCTAACTTCGATGTTTCTTGTGGCTTAAAAATCTTCTCTTCCTTCTCACTACATATTCTTATGCTTCTTGCTACTGTTCTCCTACAGAACATTACTTCATGCCTATTTTTTTTTTTTTTTTTTTTTTTTTTTTTTTTTTCCCGCTTTTTTGGCAAAGCCCCTATTCAAGGAGGGGGTGTTAAAATCAACAAAACCTCAAACTAAGCGCAAATCACTCAGCAGATCACAGACGCGGAGCTTTAAGTGAGGAGAGATTAAAGTTGAGTAGGAACACAGAAGATGGAAGAGAATTCCACAGAACAGAGGGGCAGGAAAGAAGGAGGCACCGCAGCCAACTAGTCTGGAGTGCTAATATCAACACAAAAACTCATGTGCCGACACATGTGCTACTTATTGTGCTACGAAGGCGTCTTAAAGGTGGTGGCACGCGAGTGGAAAGCTCCCTCGAGCACTTGCCGCCACGGTTAACCTATAGAAAAGAGATAAAAGCACCAACATCGCGCCGCAAAGATAGAAGGGTCAGTGAACTAGAAAGAAAAACGACAGTTTAAAAGTTCTTTTGCCTTTCTTGCAGATCGACCCTATCCAAAAGCCGGGTGAAACCTGAGCCCCCCCAGAATATGAGAGCAGTACTCCATACAGGGCGGATGAGGCCCTTGTATAACTGGAGTAACTGTGGAGAGTGAAAAAACAGTCCTCGCAGTCGTTAAACTGCTGAATGTTACCTTACTACTTCTCCACAAGGGACTGTTATATTTCTCATTCCAACAATGACTGAGGTCCTCCATTTAGGGGATTTCAATGTGTACCATAAAACTGAATGTTGGGTTCCTTTCTCTACTGATTTAGGCTGGGGAGGAAGCCGAATCATTCAGTATTTCCAACGATCTGGAAGCAACTGATAAAATAACCTACACACATTCCGGATCGTCCAACCAATTCTTGAACACCACATTGACCTATTGTTTCACCACTAGTCCTTCTCTCTATAAATACACTATCTTCGCTCCTATTGGGGTAAATCTGACAACAACCTTATATCACCTAAATTTGAATACTTTCTCTCCAACATCTCCAATCCTGCCCTATGCGGGTTTTTTCTGGCATTTGATCGAGACGATTGGGGGGCATTGCGTTGCCTTCTTACGCTAACTCTATTTGAAGTGACTGGCGTTGACCTCTTAAACGCTTCAGATTCTCCGATAAAGTGGGAATTGTATTTGTTAATGATGAGCACGGGTTCATTCCTCTTTGAAACTAAAATCTTTTTCTCCTTAAAATCCATGGTTCGACGTGCTTGTTCCCTGGCCATTCATGCTAGAGACAATGCTTATCGGGCGTGGTGGAACAATTCTCGTTCTCCTATCACTCTTGCCAATTTCATTCAGCTAGAAATCGTTGCAGGGATACTCTTTTCGACGAGCAAAGCGCGACTTTCATTAAACGAAAATGAGCTTGACCTTCCTTGGTTCTCCTACTGACAAATCTCTTTGGCCTCTTGCCAAAACATCTCTAACAACTTCTGTCAAATCATCCTTTCTCCTCTTATTCGGCTCTGATGATTTTGTTGTTAATCTCCAACTGAAAAAGGCCAATCTCTTTCTCTTCGGCCTTCCTATTTTCCTCTAACTTAACCCTGGATGATTCTGGTATTCCTCTTCCTCCTAGTTCTCCTCTGCAGGTGTCCTATGCCTTTACCTGTCATTTCATTTGATCGAGTGCATGAGCTCCTGAAATCTATGAACGTTTAGGAAGGCGGATGGCCCGGATGGCATTCCTCTCGAGTTTTGAGGAAGTGTGCTTCCATGTTATCCCCGCCCCTCGTTCAACTATATTTTCTATGCCTCAATACTAGCACTCTCCCTCGTGTTGGAAGCGCGATATGTCCAACCTATTCCGAAAAAATTGAATGCTCTCTGATCCTTCTAACTATCGCCTTATAGCTTTAACTTGATATTCTATTTAAGATCTCTGAAACCCTTCTCAACTCTCACTTCTTAGATCATTTGGAATCTCTTTCCTTTCTTTCTGATTACCAATACGGCTTTCGGTACTCGAGCATCTACTGGCGATATACATTTCCTATTTAACAGATTTATGGTTTTTCCGCCTTAGGAACTACGGGAAGACTTGTGTGGTTGGCGACTTGACAATGCCAAAGCATTTGGACCGGTTATGGCACGGCGTCACTGCTCTCAAAGCTGCCCCCTCCTTTGGGTTCCTTCTTCTCTTTGCCTTACTTATGTCTAGCTTTCTTTCAAATCGCTCAATGTCGGCTTCTGTAATGCGGGCGACTCTTCTTTTTTCTGTCAATATGGTGTTCCTGTAGGGTTGCTGTTTTATTCCCCCATACTTTATTCCTGCTTTCATCAATGATCTTCTCACCTTTACTCATATGTCGATGACTTGAACCTTCATTCTTCAACTCGTATCAATTCTTCTCCCTCTTTTACTTCCTAGAATTGCCTCACGTCTTAATCTTTCCGATTCTATTCTCGCTGATCTGGATAGAATTTCAGAGTTGGGTCGTCTCAAGCTTTTGAAATTTAATTCTTTAAAAAACCCAACTTCTTACAAATCTCTCTCTCTAAGCACACTTAACTTTTCTATCTCTTTCGACGGTTCTCTCGTCTCTCTGTTGACAATATAAAAACATCCTTGGCCTTAACATAAGCAAAAAAATTGTTTTGAAAACCTCAAATCACAGTTGTGTTGCTAGGCGGGCCTCAAAGAAACTGGGAGTTCTGTTTAGAGGTGCGAGCCTTTTTTTTCTCTTCTCAGTTACTCCACACCTATACAAGGGTCTTCATCCGCCCTTGTATGGAGTACTGCTCTCATACTGGGGGGCGGGGGCTCTGGTTCATCCGGCTTTTGGATAGTGTCGAGTCAAAAGCCAAAAGGCTTTTAAATTGTCCTGTACTTTCTAGTTCACTTGACCCTTGATATATTTGCGGCGCGATTTTGGTGCTTTATCCCCTTTTCTATAGGTACTGTAGAGGCAAGAGCTCGAGGGAACTATCCACTCGCGTACCACCACCTTTACGACGCCTCGTAGCACAAGGGGTTCTGTGCCGGCACAGGAGTTTTGTGTTGATGTTAGTAACTCCAGACTAGTTCGCTGCGGTGCTTCTTTCTTTCCTGCCACCTCTGTTCTGAGGAATTTTCTTCCTTCATCTGTGTTTCCTACTCAAATTAATTTCCCCAACTTTAAAGCCTGCGTCTGTGCTCATCTGCGTAATTTGCCGTTAGATGGATTTTTGAGGCGTTCAACACCCATTCCTTGAATAGGGTCTTGCCCGTGAGTGGCGGTGACAACTGTCAAAAAATAAATAAATAAGGTTCTAATAAGAATTCCTTCAAGCTAGCTGAAACCCCACAAGAATGCACTCGACGACTGTGAACCACTTTTAGAATGCATTAAATAGCATAACCGAGGAGCTGCTCGCTTGACAAAAAAAGAAAAAAAAAAAAAAAAAAAAAAAAAAAAAAAAAAAAGAGACAGAAGAATTGGAAGCCGCCTTATCTGAACCCCTGGCAACATCACTTGATAGTGACGATGGTGCATTTTTCAGCAAATAAAAACCTACTGAAGATGAGGATTGGTATGTTAGACTTTGATAAGTTCATGGCCGAAATTGCATTCACCTTGTTCAAAGGAATCACACCAGGGAACCTCATCGTAAAACTGAAGAGACAGTCATCAAGGGAAGAAAAGATAATTCAAATTTGCAGTTCTGTGAAAGAGGAGATGAGGCTCTTCGAAAACATGGAGATGCTGCCTATTATGAAGAGAATTCCTTTCATGTGTTGGCATGAAAATGGGCCAAGTTTTATTATTATCAGGGCTTGCAGGCAAATAATTATCAGCACCTCCTTCATCAGTCGAGAGAGGAGCAGTAATTTATAGTGTAGGTTAGGTAGGAATGTAAACACCCCCAAAAAGGAACAGGTCTCTCGCCAGATACTAATGAAAGTTTAATGTGTTTTGCATCCCAATTTGTGAATTTTTGAATTTGAGTGTTGAATGATATCTATCTTAAAGGAGTATTTTATTATGTCATGTTTGAGTAATAGCGTTTTTTTATTTTAACTTTTCGGCTGATTAATTGAGGTCTCTTCTTTCATTATTTTTATTCTTTATATTGTAGCTAGTTAAAGAATCTTCTTGTAAATTGTTAATCATGTTAAAACATTAAAAGCTAGTAGCTAACTTTGTTAATACTTACTTGAAAATGGAAATGGAATATTTTTTAAATAAACACAAACATAAAGAAGTTATTAATATTATATTTGCAATTATT
>JABUQX010095774.1:0-15000 GCA_015478945.1 Trachelipus rathkii | reverse complement strand
GAGTCAGTCCTTATAAATAAATATCCTTCATTAAGTCTCAATTTAGAAACTTTGAAAATTTTGTTCATAATTATTGTTTTGAAAAACTTTATTAAAACTTTAATGAAAATATAAGTCTCCGGTCGGAAACTAATGTTCTTGGACCGGAGGCCTTCAAAAAGGCTGGAACCGGAGATCCGATGCATCACTGTAAATTATTATTTTGAGTAACTAATGATGTAATTCGTTTTCAGTCATGTATATTAAATTTCCCCATTCGGTATGTAATATGAAATCAATTTTTTCAAATAAGCAAAAAAAATTTTTTTCTTTTATGCAGAGCAACAAAAGTTTTGAGTTACGTTTTTTTTTTTTTTTTTTGAGAAAGGAACCCACATTCAACGTTAAAATTGACAGAATTTTGGTTTTATAAGAGAACTTGAAATTCCTTTAGAGATTGAATGAAAACCATTTGCTGAATATTAAAATGACTGGAAACTCTTTTATATCGCTCGTATTTACTTTCGAATTTGTATTTAGTTGTTACAAAACGTCAGTCACAATATTTTTTCTAGCTTCCCATGTATACTTTGAAGCCCATGTGTTCGGAAGTGATTTATTTCTGTTATCAAAAGATTAAATAGTCTGCTGTTTACGAAGTATATTATCGAAGTATGATGAGCAAGAGAGGTTATACCCTTGTCTCATTATATAGGAGGCACTTCGAAAAACTGCTACTTATATATATATATATATATATATATATATATATATATATATATATATATATATATATATATATAATATATTATATATATATTATATATATATAGATATATATATATATATTATATATAGATATATATATATATATAATATATATATATATATTTAGTTTCTGCTACATTAATATATTATATATATATATATATATATATATATATATATTAGTTTTTAAAAGTGTAAAATTTTTATTTATATTCGTTTGTATTTGGAATTCTTTTGTTCAATTCTTATAACGAATGTATTGGTTTGAATTGCGTCTTAAAATTAAATAAAAAATTTTTTTTTAATTTTTTTTTTTAGATATGATTTTTATTTGATGAAAGTTTAAGAAGAATTTTACGGAGTTTCTGACGCCAGGCTTTGCAGTGTCGTGAATATAATAATAATAATTTGTTCAACTCGTATATAGTTTTTGTTTTTTTTAATAATAATTTGTATGTTTTAGTTATATATGAAGGTGCATACACACAGACGTTAAAGGTCGCGGTCTGTGAGGTACCTGCGTCGTCTAAAAGTTGTACACGGAAACACTTCGTGGCTTAGGATGTGTCGAGAGAGACAACGTTAACAACTAATTCTTATGTAATGGGCCATAAATATGTTTTTAAGACAGGTTTGCTTACCATACTGAAACACACACACATTCCCATATATAATATATATATATATAATATATATTTATATTATATATATTATATATTTATATATATATATATATATATATATATATATTAAAAACATATTATAATACTAAAATATTGCTATACAATATCTATATATTATATATATATATAGATATATATTATATATATATATATATATATATGATATATATTATATATATTTTATATATTATATAATATATATATATATATATATATATATATATATATATATATATATATAATATATATTATATATATATATGGGAATGTGTGTGTGTGAGCATGGTTGGCGCCTTGACTGGCGTGAGAGAGGTGGCATAAGGGTAAAGATATGAAAACAAAAGAAAAAAATTATTTGGTCTATGAACTTGACGATAAGTTCATTTTTGTTATCGTATATGGCAGTTACTTTTGTTTTTGTTGTTGTTGTTGGTCTTTTTCCTCAGGTGTCCCTTCCCCCTCCCAAGCCCTTCCTGTAGTCAACGATTATCGTTTATCGGGCGTTTTGGCTTTCTTCCCCAGAATTTATCGAAACGACAAACTCTCCTTACCGTCTGACCTATATTTAATATGTTGAGGAAGCATCGTCGTGTTTGTGTGTGTGTGATACAAGCGATCTTTTTATTACCTTATTCTTTATGTTTATTTAATTGCGTTTCTTTTTATTTACTTTTTTTTATTACCTGTTGTTGTAGAAGTAGTTTGCTGCCAATTGGTCTTTATGGGTTAACATAATTTAAGGTTTTTCCTCTGGTGGTATTTTATCTAGTTATTTGTGGTTAGCATTATCAGTTTTTTTTGTTTTTTTTTTTTACATACTTTTTTTTGCTTATCAGGTCTCTCTCTCTCTCTCACCAACAAATATATATAATATATATAATATATAATATATAAAAATATATATATAATATATATTATATATATATATATATTATTAATATAATATATATATATATTATATATATATATGTAATATAGAGGGGTGTTAATAGAGTAGATAGAGGACGTATGGTAAGGGGCCCATGGAATATTACTCAGCTCGGTGCGAATGATACTGTCGGTGATGACCCTATATTAAGTAAATCTGGTCGAACACTAATAACAGAATATGTAAACGATAATAAAAGTGCGGTCAGCGCGTTCTAGTGATAAGGGGAAGAGTAGTAGATGAGATGTGCAAGTCGTGAACTATGGCAGTGAAAGGGACAGTGCGCGCGGCCCTATGTACTTCGTGCCGCTGTCGCATGTACGCACCTTTGGAATCGTTCTAAGGGAAGCGTGAAATCAGCACCCGGGAAAGTGCTTTTATCAGATACTGACGGGGGCACTGAATAACGGGGAAAAACATACACAAATAGTGGAATATAAACATGGTACATCCTCATGACTGTAAATAGATAGACATAAGCTGGATATAAATATGATAAAGAATAGTAGTGAATAAGGATAATAAGAAGTATAACTCTCAAGACAGCATACGGGATTCCGTACGTAACTAAGGCACGAATAATGTGAGCACATGGTGAGTGGAGGTTATTATAGTATATAATAGTATATAACCATAATACAACCAGGTCAGTAAAGGCCGCTAAATACAAGGTGGATATAACATATAAGGTAAGGAGATTAAAATCAAGAGGAGAATAATGGGCAATAATATATATATTTCATAATAATATAGATAGTATAATAGTAATAGTAATATATATTTAATATTAGATAAGAAGTACATATAGATATTAAATTATAATATATAATAAATAATATATAAAGTTATATAATATAATATAGATATAATATTTGAAGAAGTTGTTTATGGAAAGTTGAATTATAAGTTCGAGGAATAACTATATATTAGTAGAGGCTTGAGAAATTATTTTCTGTTATAATAATTATTAATGCTAGTGTGTAGAAGCACTTGTGCAATTGCACGAATTATACTCATATAAGAATCTGATGTCACTGGATAAAGAAGTGTTAAAATTGTGTTATGTTACAGTGACTGGGCAAGATCATCTAGAGAGTGTACTCGCAGAGTAGTTCGTGCTATTGTCCAGGCCCGAATGGAGGTACAGTATATAGCGCTAGTGTGGTTAGGTTGATAATCGCACAATGGGGCTCAATTCGGGAGTTTGTCAAGAGACCATGTATTAGGGACTCTCCTGTGAACCTCTCGCTCTCATGTGTCTGACAGAGATTGTTAAACCTGTATAAAGGGTTAGATGGAGAGATAAAAGCATAATATAGTGATGATCGAATTGTGCATTGTTGTGCACCGAAAAGCTCTTTGTTTGTCTTCTCTTTTATATTGCCTGTATAACTATCGGAGTACTCACAGCATTGCCTGCCATTTAATGGAGAAGAAAATCTACTTTGAGAAATAAGGCACAGACATGTTTATTTTTGGTACGTTTTGAATATATATAAGGATGAGGTTTATTGTCACACAACTCGATCAGCGTTGGGTGCAGAGGATAACGAAGACTCCGTAGAGGCGTGCGATAGTGAAGCGTTCCTGATATTAGTTGAATAGACGTTTACAGGCTGAGTGTCGAGTGAATAATCTCAGGGGTATAGCGCTACAACGATAATAAGGTTACATGGCAGAAGAAGATGAGGATCAATGATAAATGGTGGATTATGATAGCGTGAACCTGAGAATGCAAGGTAAGAAGCTGATGTAGAAAACTGGTCTTCTCATGGGTAAAAGACATATTCAAAGACTGGTAGATTAAAGTAATAGTAGTACCCGGAATAAATATTATATATAAACAAAAGTAAAATTCATAAATAGAATAAACACAATAGTATAGTTAAGTATTCTCAATCAGTAAATAAGTGAAACGAATGTACATAATATTAGTTAATTATAATTAGTGAGTATAGGATAACACGTTATCAACAAAATAAATAAGGTACAAGAATCGAATCATAAAGTATAGTACGTTGGGTGTGAGGTACGAGTTATTAGGGTGCTTGAAATGTGCTGTATATGTGTTGTCGGTTGATGAAGAAAGTACTCTTTGTCCAGATCAGCCGGCGACACGAACTCAGCGTCATTACATAGAGTAAATCCTTTGAGGAGTTTGCGCACAATGCTATGGTGTTGGTCGAGGGAGGAACACATTTGATTATCGACTAAATGGCCTTATCAAAATTCATATCAGATATTTCATTTCTCCGCGTATGAACTTGCAATACTCTTCCCCCTCTAATCCTCCCATCCTCACCCTCTATCCTTCCACCTCCCACTCCCCCCTGTATCGCATTTGAACAATAGCCTTGATTTAGATGATGAATCCTGTCATGGACTAGTCTTGTTTGGTGTCGCCCACGTTTGACATGCCATGGTTTGCGTTATGTGCCTCGTTTCACCATTGCGCCTTAGGGCGCATCAGGGCGAAGGGAAAGAAAATGCCTTAGCGCTGAAAAGGATTCTTCACTTCTATCGTCCTATCTTATGTTCTCTGTGTTTTTTGATATGTGCGATTATTGAAGAACGGAGGGGGGAAGCAGCAAAGACCATTATTCTCGCTCTGTATTTTGTTATTGTGCATTTAATGAATTTTGAGACATGAGAAAGCTCTCGTTACAATATGTTTGGTTTACGACTCTGTGATGGTCTAGTATTAAAGAGTCGGGACTGTCTCAGTCTGCTCCTCTCTCTCCTACGCTCTCTCGTCTCTCTCTCTCTCTCTCTCTATCCTCCTCTCTATCTCATTCTCTATCTCTCTCTCGTATCGTCTATCGCAGCTATATGCATCGGTATGCTTCTACGTGCTCTGTACGTCTGGACTCAGCATATCATTCTCTATATTCTCATGTCTCAGTGATCTCAATGATTCTCTTATTCTCGGTGTGCTGCCTATAGTCGTCTCTGGCTTTGTCTCTCTAACTCATGCTCTCTCGTCTCTCTCTCTCTCTCTCTCCATCATACTCTTCTTTAATTCTGATACTCGTTCTCATCTACTCTCTCTAATACTCCTTCCAACCGCCAAGATCCAGGGATGTTATTTGGTACAATATACATCACAACAAGTGACTCAGACAGAATATAGATAAAGATCTAGCAACGGACACGATTTGCACACGATAGCAATTACCTCTACACGGCTTTATACCTGAATGATAGATATGTTATAATTAATAGGCATAATATAATGTTTATTAATATAATATTCTTATATAATACTAAAGTAATATATAAGGAGCCTAAATCATTGGTATAGGCTCGGGATAAAGCTCACACATTGCCAACATTAAATCAGAGTATATGTTAAAAATTAACAATCCCGCGCATGTCGGGATAATATTATTCCATCACTAGTATCAACTTGAAGTTTAACCAGGTTCAACATATTTCTACATGAAAGATGATAGAGAACAGATAGTGTAAAAAAAATAGAACTGTGGTGAATGCTTATGGTAGTATAGAAGTTTTCTCGGGTGCTAATATATCCCGGTATGAGAGTAATGAATCCTGTCAACAGCGATTTGGAATTGTAAATGGGAAAGCTTAACTAATAACCAAATAGTGTTTAAGAGTGCGCAGTTTAAGGTTAGAGGTCAGAGTTATCGGCAGCAAGAACAGTGCTGTGTTAGGTCTGTGACCGATAGAATGATTTATGTCAATATAGGGCAATAAGTTCTCTTTTGGCAGAATAGGTTAGTGTTAGAGTATGGATATTTTGTTGTGTAGTGTAGGGTCGCAGGGAAAGAAGTTATAAGTGTATTTCGTTGTAACGTATTGCAGATCATAATGTGGCTGATAAAGGAATGACAAAAATGATATCAGAGACCATGTCTGTCTTAGAAAAATTTTAGTGACAGTACTCAGGGGGTAGTATGAGCATAAGTAAGATGTGTCCTACACAAACCAAAATTTGAGTTATTAGAAATTAGGTGGATATAAAAAATTGTTTAGGTTTCACATTTAAAGTCAATAGGATGATGAGTGTCATGGTAAATTTATGCATAGGATGTAATGAGACTAGGTAACCTCTTTGACGTTTTGTAGAAGATATTCTCCCTATGAGCCTTCCTTGAAGCAACGAACAATGGTAACATCAAGCTAGAGCCGTGCTGTGTTCAAATTACCATCGTCTTTCTCGAATGAGCTAGTTAGGTGCACTTGTGCAAAGGTCGAGAATGGGATCACAGAAGACTTAGTTGCTTGCATCCCATCAGCGGTTACTAGGTATGGCTTTGTTAGAACTATGCATATACTAGGTATAGTCCTCGTTCTTCTTTTAATTGGATTGAATATAGACATCTTCTTCCAACAAGTTTAATCACGCCATGCCTGGCGCCTAGTCTCGAGATTTGGTGGTTTTCTCAGTAATAATCAATTTCGTCCTCAATTTCTTTATCACTTACAAGTTGGTAATGACCAGCATCTATCAAAATGAGTCTTGCATAAACTTTCTATTTAATCCTAGATTAGAACTTCTCCCCTCTCCAGTTTTTATCCTGAGGATTACTTCTTATAATTGTATGGCTACTTCAACCATTTCTAAATTTATAACTGTGATAATTATTAATAAATTAGCCAACCGGTTAAATAATCATATTTATTCCTATATTGGAAGTAGTGTCATTAATAACTAATAGTAGTAGAAATGGATATTAAAAATATGACATCCGATACTTATAAGAATTCTTATAAATAACGTCATTTAAAAACAAATTTAATTTCAAATTTGACAGCATGAACATAACTAATCTTTATAATAAAATTAATAATATAAATTATAGCAAATTTTCTATTTTGACAATTTAGCTCTTCAGCGGCTAATATAATTCCTCCACTGCGTTTCTGTTCCGAAATATTGCACGCGACTAGAACATCTTTAAATAGATTTATTAATAATTAAAGGTATTCTAATATACTGCCCCAGTAGTACTATCTGGGCGTATTTTTTCTTATGTTATTTCAAGGACAGTTTCTATTGCCACATACACACCCTACGTAGTATTTTTTCATAAATTCCTAAGACATGATACCCCAAGTTCATTAGGTCCTGTTTCGCCTCGTCCAATGGCTCTACTTGATCAGCTCAGATCACTAAGTGGAAAGGTTCATATCTTTCAACAGAGCTGATTACTGGGATGGATTAAGATGTCGAGAGCGAGAAAAAAGTACGCAAGCTGAAGGATCTCCTTTAGATGAGAAGATCTTCCGGTCACCCAAATGGCGCTCACGCCGCTTAGTTCTGCATCACAAAATCTCGAGTCACATCTCATGCAGTCGAGTATCTTCTGTCGTTAACCACAATGTAGCGAGTACGAACCTGAGCAGAAGATTGGTTCGGTGAGGTAATTACTTTTATTTTAACAATGTAAAATGATAATGTTATATAGACCATAATAATATTATTGATTATTATAATTATAAAATATTTAATTTTTTCTTTTATATGTAAAGAAATTTAAGTATATATTTTATTATTTTTATATTCATCGGTATTAAACGTGTCATTTTCAAACATATAATACACCCCGTACCTACATTATTGAAAGTACGGTATTACGATCGGCACATGAGACTATCGGCGGTGCTCCCTCATTGTGGATGTGATGACGCAGTGCGCCACTTTAGAAGTTGTTAACGTTAATCAGTAGTTATAGTGTAAGCTGAGAGGTGCTGATGGTTCAAAAATTGTAAACCACCATAAAAAGCCAACTGCCACTCCTCTTACGTATGCCGCGACTTGTTATTGGACGGATAACTATTTATAAAATCGTCGAAAGAGATTTTGGTGAAATACTCGCTTAATTTTGAGAATACTTTAAGATCACAACCAACTAACTTTAAAATCATGAATATTATAATATATAGTATATTATACTATATAATATGAATATATATATATATATAAATATATAGATATATATAATAGATTATATGATATATATAGTTAAGAGCCTCAAAATAGTGGTGATTTGAGGATATACAGGGACGTGAACTAAAGGGTATAGTGTATGGACAATACAACCTACTAATAGCTGAAGGTACTAGTATAACCTGAACCGCTATCTATTAATAGGTCCGATCACAAACTTGATATAATAAGGAAAGTAATTTGAATATTATATATAGATTAGTATATTATATAATATATATAATATATTTATAGATACTAAGTTAATAGTAGAGAAAGGCCCTATATAATATAATGATGGTGATAGAAGTTGTAGCTTGTGAGGTAAGTGTGAAAGCACCTTCAGGGAAGTTAGAAGAAGACTCATTGAAACCTTGCTTTTGTAAAAGTCAGTTAAGTACATAACATTAATAGTACAAAATTAAATGTTCATGATAATTAAATACTTTTCCATCAATTAATTGCAAATGTGGAAAGTAAATAATTGATATTTAAATTTTTAAGATAATAATAGAATTTACAATAAATTTAATTAGCCGATCCATTAGAAACAAATGTTAAAGTTTTGTCAAGGAGCGTTTTTGTTCTTCATTTTCACCTCCAGTTTCTTGCTTTTAATGCCGTTAATGGATAAATTATTAAATAAAATTTTATATTAAATTCAGTAGTAGATATTAATAATAATATAATGAACCTATAATTTATGTCTATCAGTATGTGGTCTTAAATGAGAATAAATTCTAAGGTGTGTTGAGCACAATATCTACTCAAGGATAAGAGTCAGTTTGTAAAGCATAACAATATAAATCGATGGACATTGATTTGAAGAGTGTTTATGATAAAATCATCATTTATGTCGTAATATATTTAGTTATTATTTCAATTAGTAATTAATGTTACATTGCGTTCACGGATCAGCCCGGTGATATACAGCCTTCTTACGTCTAATTGTTATCACAAAAGGATAGATGGTAAGTTTCAATAATATGTTTGTTGCAGATAAAACTTATATTGTCAAGATTTATTTATTTGTATTGGAATACGGAATATTACATAATCCCAAGTGCCGTTTTATTTATTGAGTAGAGAAATATATGGTCAGCAAGCGAATAACAAAGATATACTTTAAGAGAGGAAATACTTCCTAACTTTGCATATTAAGTGACTGGAGACTTAAATGATTGATTCATATATATAATATAATATGTATAGCTATGAAAGGCTAGAAATATACAGATATAGGATATATTATATATATATAGTAATAGATAAGATAGTATATATATATATAAGGTGTGTTTATTAGGACTTAGTCATAGTTATATAAATAATTTATGGTAATTATAGTATAATAATAAATATGAGATATATATATAATATAAGATTATAGAGATAGTATAATAATGATATAGATTAACTAGGAGATGTGATTCTAAAAATCATATAATACGTAGTATTGATAAGCAGGGAATTAGACATACAGTTAGGAAAGATATATGAATTGATTATAAGATAATATATATATAATTGTAAGTAAATAAGAGAAGATATATATATAATATATTAGATAAATATAAAAAAATATAATAAATCCTAAAGTGAATTAAACATACGTTCATCCGATATATAAATCTATTTTGCACAATTACTTATATATTAATATATAGAGTATTCTAAATTATAGTATATAGTATATAGATATATATATAAAAGGAGATGAAAGAAATATTTCATTAAAATATCCTTAACCTCCAATGCTTCCCGAGCCATTCAGAGAGCCCAAGATTAACTCACAAAACTCTAGTAGAGGGAACACCGTATATTGTCTGATGTTTAATTTAAATAAAATTGTAATTACTTTGTATAAAATAAATATAGAGATATTATTAGGAATATATGAGCATCTCTGAATCGATACATTAGGCTGTTAAGCAGCTTAGTCTTTCTAGTTGCTGTCATATATTTACTGATATGTACTAAAGTGACGTCGCGCGTGCAAGCGAGAGCCAGTTGTTGTCGTATCTCACACCGTACCTATATGTTTTCCTAGGACGGCTTTATTGCCTGAGCTTAAGTAGGTAAAAACTTCTTCTGGCCGTTCGGTTCGGTCATAAAGGTGACGCTACCTCAGTTATGTCTCAATAGAGTTCATAAAAGAATGAATATCATCAAAATGGGTAGTGATAAGTGGGTGTCTATAATGTAGCTACGAAGGGGGCAAGAACGCTTCTCGGATACATTATATATTACCTTCTATTTTCTGTCTTTGTCTTGATCATGCGATCTCCTCCTGCTAGAAAGGCGGCGCCAGACATATCGAGGGTAGTTAGTCACATCTTTCGGACGCGGCTCCAGAGATCCGATAATTGGTGCAATGGCCATGAGGGAGTCTTTTTTCCAATATGCCCTGCAAGGCAAGCAATTATTATGAGAGTTTTTTTTGGTGTTGTCGATGGTTTGAGAGAAAAGGCAGGCTTATCTTACGATTATGGGAGGTTATTCTCCAATAAAAAGGAGATTACTACAGATTTGCTATATCCTCAAAGAGGGGATGCGGCGGGGTGCTGGCGAAGTGCGTAAGACCAAAGACGGCAGGGCACTGAAGGAAATACAGCTCATCATGCCATCGATTGAGATAGGAGTCCTCAGAATTGTTCCACAATTGGGACAGTTTTCGTGGGGGTACGTTCTTGGGAGTTACGGCCGGTATTGATTTGTGTAGTATCGGTAATGATCGAAAAGAAAGTTTTGTAGCCGGTGGAGTCGAATGTTGACGTTAGAACTTCTGTTATACTGAATATGTGTGATCGAGGTTAATGTAGGGAAGTGTGGGGACCATTGCTTTTGTTGTGTTAACATATAAACTCGAGAACAATAAGAAAAGTAGTATAAATCTCTGGTTGGTGTAGTTTATTATTCTTAATTGTAGAAGAGGAGAGGATAGCTTGCAAGTGTCTTGAAGTATAAGGAGGCGTAGATATCAGGCCATAGTAATCTTAACAGCTCTCTAGATCGAGAAGAGGACGAACCTAATAGAAGTAGAGAATATATAAGTTTAAATAACGTTTAGAACGTTGATGCGGGTTATGAGTGTAGTGGGCAGAGGATTGTCTCAACTGGCCAGTTTTAGACTTAGAGACTTGACTACTGTGGTTAGGTCTACTTCTCTTCGCTTCGGGCTTGGAATGTTAAAAGTATGCTACTAGTGGAACAGCTGTACGGTCGCTGCGCGAAGTTTGTCGTTAGAATTGTAGATAAGGGGTTCGAATTGACTGCTTGTTACAGCTATAATACTATTGAGAGATTTCTGTAAGTCTTTTGTATAGATGTGCGATCCGAAAGGATGAATTTCCTTGGACGGCCTTTCATAAGTCGTTTTTATTATATTATTGTGGATCTTGAGTGGCCGGATATAGTTATTGATGTTAGGGGCAATGATGTAATAAATGTGGGAGTATTGATAATGTTCAATCCTATGAACTGGCTTGGTATGTATATATAAAGAAGGATAATTCTAATTCATATAAAGATGATTGTTGAGATGTTATAGTGATTTTACTCATATTTATTGGTGTGAATAGTGTAATTAGAGGATTGTTTTGGGGGTGAAGCTTACATTCAATTAGTTATCTTGTCAAGCTTACTTAGTTCCAGTTGTCTTTAATAATGTTTGAAGTATCTGTGTGTGCTATGTATTTATTGAGAGGATGCTGACGGAATTGGATTAGAATCATCGGCAGATAGTAGATATGTAATATATAAGGGTAAGGCGCGGGTTGGTGAAGATCGTTATCAATATAAATGATATAACGAGTGAGGGTGGAAGAGAGTGAATGGGTGAACATGCTATCGACTTTAAAGTGAACGCATCTTACTACACCAATAGGGATTAGTATAAAAATCAGAGAGAGTTTTCTCTAATCATACTATGTGGTTTTATATATTATATTTAGCCTCCGCCATGTATCGTCCGTGAGTGAATAGAAGATATGTACTACCATATTTTATTTAATTACATGGGACACTTTTAAGTATGTAATGTTTGATTTTACGAAGAATAATGTGTGGGAAAACACTGATCAGGAAATAGAGTCATCCTGATTTGATGATCCTCTTACGATGTTCAGAGATGGTGAAGCAGTGGGCTACCAAACGTCAAGGAATTGGAAATTCAGAGAACAAGAGCGGGAAAAAGGTAGCACCTGAGATTTTGGTTAAAGCATTCGGACGAATTGGGCGTGTGATTAAACGCAAGATTAAGATGGCGTCTTGATTCGTCTATAGGGAAAATAAGTTATTTTCCTCACAGCTGAAATGGACCATCAGTAGTGATGAGACCTAAATAAGTAGGAAGATAGAGGGTTAGGGGAAGGTACACTTATCTAACACGTTTGAATGATAAGAATATTTTTCGGCCAATCAAATATCTGAGCCATATTATGTCGCCGGCGCGAGATACGTTTGGAGCTAATTGGTGTGCGTCGCGAATTGGGAGATATTTGGCGTTGATTGGTATTAAGTTCTTGAATTTATAGTACTGGGGCATAGAATTGTGTACTAGTAATTGAAATGATATGTGGGCGTTGTTTCACAGTACAGGGGGTCGGAGGAGTTACGTTATAGGTTATGGTGACCATACTATAGTGAAAATGATTATAGGGATGAAAGCTGTCTTTACTGTGTGGGCAGTTTCTACCAAATCTGGTTTTGCAGTAGGATATTACTATTGGTTCATGGGAAGCAACCTACCATAGAGCTTGTGAATTTTTATAAATTATACTATATTGTTGAGAGTTCAGACTCTCTCTCTTCTAGATGTACTAATTATAAGTGATTGTCTGATATAAGAAGAAGTGAATATGTTCGTGCTTATTGTACTACTCGAAATTAGTGTACTAAAGATGTGGCACAATGGTATCGAGGGTATAGATGACATAATTAGCTTAAGGATTCTCTTTGTGAAACCTAGGAGAAATGTCTACTTTGAGTATGGATAGCTTTTGCAATTCTTCCATGTTATAGATGGCGAGGGGGTATGCGGAGTTATGTGGATGATGAGGTAGTGCCGTGGCTAAAAAGGGTTTTTCTTATTGTGCGTCGAAAAAGTTCAGGCGTTTGTCTAGTAACTGCTCTAGTAATTGTCTCGATGTGTTAGAGGGTCAGCGGATTTGTGACTTCCTCCATCTTGTTGCAATGTATGTGATGTATTCAAGATAGTTAGCTTGTTATTCTATGGCCTCTCAGGTCGTCTACGGATTGGTTTGGTCACTGCGCAGAGTTGATGGTGTGTACATATTGGTCCCTAAGGGTGATCCTCTCCGTGTGTGGCTTTAATTAGTGCTATCTATACAGAGAGGTAAAATTAGTATCCTTACCAGCCCGAGATAAAACACGTGGGGTCGGATGTTATAATTTTTGGGATACCTTATAAAGTAAACAGGATATTTATGTAATGTGTATTGCTCTGATGAACGTGAGTAGGGGAAATTTGCTTACTATGGAATGTCTTCCGAAGATACCTATCACGCTATCATTATATAATTGCTGATCATTATTTCCTCTTTTGAGTATTTGTATATGTTTTTTAAAATGAAGTGTAAATTTTTGGGTGCTTTTAGAATTATGAGAAGAATGGGGCAGCTGGTCTGAGAAAGAGCTTGAACAGGTTTAGCCCTGTATAGTAGACATGAACTTTGAGGGAACTCGAGTTGATGTTCAGATTTTGGATGTGTTGAAAAAGGCTTTTTCGTGTAGGTTGATTTCTGTTGTTCGGGATTGATAGAAGAGTAGAGTGAAGATCTATAAAATGAGTCAGCAGGCGAGTAGATGTGATGCGTTTGAGAATATTCCGGCGAGTAGTACAGTTTTTAATTGTATTATGCTAGAGGGAGATAGGTTTGGGGGCATAGTTCTGTGGACAATTTTTGTTTTAATGGATCGTATTAAAACTTGATTAATGATGAGATCAAACCGGTATAATGATGTTTGGTTGTTTTTCATGAGTTGTTGTGTATGGTTTGTAGTGTTCGGAAATTGTATATTTTAGTATATATAAGTGTGACAAGGCTGAGTGATTGAGTGGATCTTGGTCTATGCTGTCTGAAGGTTGTGTAATTAGGGAATTAAGCGAGGTGTGTGTTCTGTTTTAGAGTGAGATTTGGAGCACGCCTGTTGCCAGGGAGTAATGATAGTAAGGTTTTGACAATTATTGGTGTATTACCTAGGTGTGTGTTAAGTTCTTGGTTTATTTTATTATTTTACTATTATGTATTAGCAAGTAACACATAACTCGGCTTCTGTAGCAGCTCATGCATACTATGGTGTCTGAGAGTAGCGAAATAACTCCAATAACATATATGAGAAAGACCCCCAGGAGTTGTCTATATCATATGGGTTTAATGATATATAATTCAGGTATTTAATGATAGGGATTAATAGTATGTGCAGTGGTATGAGAGTTCGTGTAGTAAGGGTGACTCTGAGCCGTAACGTAGAGATACAGAGGGGGGGTAATATGCTGTTCCTCCCTACCGGGTACGCCCCTAGTTGTAGGTCCGAATAAGACACCTTGACTTCTGTCATTCTATGGCTAGAACGGGTGAGTAATACTATGTAGATGATATTGTAAAAAAAATACAAATAGTATAAGCTATTTATAAGGATATATTTACTTGTTTCTCTTATTTTTT
>JABUQX010095773.1:2500-12500 GCA_015478945.1 Trachelipus rathkii | reverse complement strand
GTGGCGCTTGTGCATCATTTATGCACAGTTTATGCGTTATATTTTTTTCCCAATTCAATTATTTATTTATAAATTCATCCTTCACTTAAAACCTGAAATCTCCATCATTACACCTTAAATTGGAATTTTTAGAATTTTTTCGTTTTCCATTAACTTAGAGCGAAGTGTTTCCGCAATTTCTTCTCTCTCTCTCTCCCATATATTTATAGTATATATATATATATATATATAGGTATATGTGTGTGATAAATTTAATTATTATTTATAATAGTTAATTTAAATTTTTATTTAATTAAATAAATTTAAATTAAAATAATATTATAATTTATTAAATTCATTAATATACTTATATATATATATATATATTAATGTGTGGAGGTATGTGTGTGTGTAGCGTTTTTGTATGTTCATGTGTAACTGCTTACAACATATATTTTAAAATGATATTGATTTCAAAAGTTTCTTTTTGATCTTTTAACTTTTGAGGAACAAAGATTTAAAGTATTATTGGCAATCTTGGCTCTGTAAGGGAAAAAATTATATGAAAACGTAGAGAATAATATATTATTTACTTCTTTTTTAAATCAATTTGCTAGGAGAAGAAGGAAAAAGGGGGGAGAGTAGCAAAAGAAGGAAAAACATTAGGAAAGGGAGGTGGCAGTGATTTTTATTTACAACGAGCTTAGTTTTAGAGTTACATTTCATTTTAGTAATTTCATTTTTGAGAACCAAATTTAAAACTTATAGTAGATGAAAATTTTAGATTTCTTTTTATATGAAAAGAGGTTAAAATACTAAATTATATTTTGCATACTAATGATACAGAGTCATTTGTGCTTGTTGGTTTAGTAATGCTATCGGGAAAATATATTTTTCTTTACTTTCGGAAGAGGATAATGCTAATACTTGGCTAAGGTGTTAATTTTAGCTCTCTTGGCCACCTTACTTACTCTTTAATTTAAAAGTTATAATGCTTTAAGTTACGCTCATTGACTTAACATTAACCCTTTGGAGAGTACCACGGGCTCTCGTGCAGGGGGGTTCACTTTCCTTGAACTCGTGATAACCTGAAGGGCAGTATTTTGTCTGCCTGGAGGGACGGCATATGCTCTTCGTTGGTGAGGATTGCTCTCAAAAACAAAACCAAAAACCGAAAAAATTAATATTAAGGGGTGGGTTCGATATTGCCTGGTTTGTGGTGGCTAAAATACGTAGATTTAAAATTCGAGTATAATTTCTGGAATTTTAGACAGATTTTGACCTAATAAAGTGTTAGATGCAGCATTTGGTAGACCCTAAAATGTTTACTATTTTGGCGCTTTCCTGTATCCCTTTTATGTTATATTAATTTGAAAAAAAAACTGAAATTGTTGACATTTTTCAATAGAAAGTCAAAAAAATTAGTCGAAATGGCTTGAAATTCGAACTATACAAGACGAGACATACATAAAGTTCGAAAAAAAAAGATTTTATATATCGGCTACCAATTCCCCCCAAAACATCATTGGACATATTTTTTCCTTTTATGGTAATAACACGATCACTTAATTGACGAGAGTTATTCTTTCAAAAAGCGTAATTTCTTTTTTTGTATTCTACCTTTGAATATACAGTAAGTGTGAGTGATAATATCAAAAAATGAAAAGTCATTGCATTCTATTAAAAATAATACCATAGCATTACAGCGTTTTACTTACCCACGGTTTAAAGGTATACCTACATAGTATATACATTTAGGCCAATTTAAAGGCACTCGGTTATGTATTAAGTATACGGATATATGTAAACCTGAGCCCTATATTATACATGAAAATATATAAAAACTCCTTTCATATAATTCATATTTAATTTAATTTTATATTTTTAAAGTTTCTAATTTATATTCCCTTGACTGACTTATAATTTAATTTGTTTTCAGAAGATATAAAAACAATGGATTAAAATTTTCATTTTTCTTCGAAAAACAAAAGTTTTGAACGAAATGGAAATAAAAGGAAAAGACTCACTAGAATAAAATAATTTTTTGAGGTAGGAAATTGTGGGTTTACATGAACGTACTTGTAAAGACTTTGCAAGTGAATGTGCATATATTTATACACACATGTTCGAGATTTATGTCCTTATTTATATATCTTGAGAAAATTGCTATAAATATAAGTTCTTAACATTTCCGAAAGTATTTTAAGTTGTCTGAGCGAATTTTCGTTAAATTTTTATAATTTTGTTATAGAATTTATAGATATTTTCGTAGTATTAATTATCTTTTAATTACTATTTATTTCGTAGCATTAATTATTTTTAATTATTGAATTATGTGAGTGTATTATATTAAATTCGTGGATGGAACTTATTTTAAGATGTTGGAAAAATGATTTATACAAGCGCTATTATTGTACAAGTAAACCTAGTGAGTAATAAATTCATATCAATGAACTGATTTAAAAATCTTTTAAAAAAACATTATAATTGAGAGGATATTTAAATGATCATTTGTAAACATTTAAATGTTCAATTTTTTTTAATATTTCAGGGAGATGTTTTGTTGTAAATGAATAAAATACGGATATAGATATTGTCATCATTAATGGTAACCTTATTTACTTACTCCGGGTAATCAGAGTTTTTGGGAGACATTTATAGGTAAGACATTTGTTTGTTTTTTATGAATTTTTCTATCAACATTTGCGATACAGAAATAACATTCGTCAAAGTGATTTGTGGCTCTCTCGCCACCATTAGTACTCCAAAAGGTATTGTTTTTCTTATTATTTTTATCAGAATCTTAACACGTTAATAATATGGGACATTCTTTGCGTAGAGTTCAAGGTTTGTTTTAGTCACCTAGATGTGTACAAAAGTAAATGAAATAAATATATATATATATATATATATATATATATATATATATATATATATATATATATATATATATATATATATATATATATATATATAAATTTATATATATATATATATATATATATATATATATATATATATCATATATATATATATATATATATATATAAATATTTTTTCATTTGTAACAACAACTTATATATATATACCTTATATATATCAATTTTTACTTCATTTGAACAACCAACTTGCATCTACGAATTATATACCAAAACGTGCTGAGAATTTTTACACATTTTTTTTTTTTTTTTATAAACTCATTTTACAAAAATAATTTTAATTCAGCCATGATAAAGAAACTCTAGAAAGCATTCATATATTTGTCAGGTATGTGCCAGAATGGTATTGTTTGAGCTTGATGGTGGCACACGAATCAATATTCCAAGAAATTTATTTATTATACTAAAGGAAAAAATAGTTTGTTTTCATTTGCTATTTATTTAATTATATGATTAATATTTATTCAAATATTCATAATTGTTTATAACTTATATTTCCTTATTAGCAATATTATAATTTACAACTTAGAACTTACAACCACTTCCAGGAAGGGTCAAGACCCTGTCAGCGGGGTCATCACTCTTCTGAATCTTTCTCTATCTTCCAAGACTCTATCTTCCCTTAGCTCCTTCATCGATGGCATTCCATGTCTTCTCAATGAGTCTTCCACCGAGCTCTCCCATCTCTTCCTAGTTCTCCCTCTTGGTCTCGTTCCCCCCGGTCTCCACTCCCATCTTTTCTTGTCCACTCTCCTCCTCTTGCATCCTCTCCAGGTGTACCCACCACCTCAATATAGCTGGATTCATCTTATTTAATATAGCTTTCACTCAAACCTCCTCTCTTATTCTTTGGTTCCTCTGTCTATCTATTCTAGTCTTTCCCTCACTCTCAAAACGTATATCTCCGCCTACTGTACTCTGCTATCCTCTCTTGTGGTCGTACTCCAAGTATCTGCCCCATATAGTAAAATCGGTCATAACACACCTTCAAATATTACCTTTTTCTCCTCCGTACTCATTTACTTATCTTTGAATATTGGGTACACTGCTCTTACAACTCCCCCATACTGAGCTATCCTACTTTTGATCTCTTGTACATTTCAACCTCTCTTCCAAATACTCCACTCAAATACTTACATTTTTCCACCATCTTTATCTCAGTCCCCTCCACCTCTATTCTCAGCTTTCTCCCTCCTTCTTCTCTACTGAACACCATGATCTTAGTCTTTTCTGTGTCCATAATCAAACCGGTCTCCTAAGTCTATTCGTAAAACATATCACTACCTCTCTCAACCTGTCTCCCTCTTCACTCCAGCACACCAAGTCATCGGCATATGCCAAAATATCACCCTCCAAATCTCCAATATCCTCTGTAACCTACTTTATCACTACATCCAGATATGATGCAAACAAAATTGGTGACATCACGCTTCCTTGTTTAACTCCCTGTTCTCACCTGGAACCATTCCTCATTCTCATATTCTGTTTTTACATTACATTTACTATTTCTATACCAGCACTCTAGAGCTTCTCTCAACTTTCTACCCACTGCATAATCTCTCTCTACAACTCTCCACAGTCTCTCTCTAGGCACTGAATCAAATGCTTTCTTCAGATCTATGAAAGCTATGTATGCTCGTTTGTTGTATTCTCATACCTTTTGCAACGCAATTCTCAGAGCGAACAAGAGATCCGTCGTGTTTCTGTTCTTTCTATATCGGTGCTGCTCTTCCCCCAATCTGGGCTCTACTTCTATTCTCAACCTTTTCTCTAGTATTCTCTCATATGTTTTTGCCAAGTAGTTCAACAACCAAAGTCCTCTGCAGTTTTTACAGTCTCCTGTATCTCCTTTTCCCTTATATATTGGCACTATAATTAACTTTCTCCATTCATCTGGTACTTTACTCTCGCTCCAACACCTATTAAACAGTTTCAAATTTACTTCTTTCATTTTCTCACCTCCCTCTTTTGTCAATTCTATTTGATATCCCATTTTTCCCTGGTGCCTTACGGATCTTCATCGCTTTCAGAGCCACCTCTAATTCTCCCATAGTGATCTCCTCTCCTCCCTCATCTTTTTCTTCCTCTACCATCTCTTCCGCCCTTCCTTTCCCCGTTCTTTCACATTTAGCAGTTACCTGAAGTACTCCGTCTATCTCCCGTTTGTGTCTATTAATCTCACCAAAACTTTTCCTTGCTTATCCTTGATGTTGCTCACTTTCCCCTTTGGTCCTCTATATGTTTTGTCAGTCTAAAAATCTTCTTTCTTTCTGCCCTTCCATTTTTCATCATTTCTTGGCCTCTCTCTCTTTCCAGCCTCTTCTTTAATCTATTCTTCTTTTCACTCTCTCTGTCCCATTTCTTGCCTCCACATACTGACCTTTTGTTTACACAGCTCTATTTTTCAGCCATCTTCTCATCAATACTGTTTTCCACTTTATGGCCTCAATCACTTCTCCAGTCCACCACTTCGTGTGTCTTTTCTTTGTTCCCCCTACTGATATTTGGCCTAGGGTATCCTCTGCTACCATTCTTACCATTTCTTGTATCTCCCCCATCTCTTATATTCCTTCTAATTATTTTAACCCCTCACTTATTTTTCCAATATATTTCCTTTTCTTGTCACACTCCTTCAGTGATTTCACTTTAATCAAATTTCTCTTGTCTTTATTCTGCAGCTTTTCCACCTTCACCAACAGGTCCGTCACCAAATATTTATGATCTTAATTCATTGTTACTCCAGGCATTACATTCATATTCCTTATCAGCCTACTGTAAGGCGATACTATATAGTCCATAACAGATCTCTGGTCAAATTCTCCTATAATATTGTTCCATCTATACCTTGTTAACCTCTGTGAGTCCCTCTGTTGGAAAACAGCCATTCATGATCTTCATTCCCTTCCTCAGACAGAAATCTATTAACATCTCTCCTTCATTATTCCTTATCTCCTCTCCATACTGTCCGACCATTCTCTCCACCTCCTGTCTTCTCCTTCCCACTCTTGCATTGCAAGCTCCAATCAGCAACAATACATCCTACTCTCTTCTTCTGTCTTCCACCTTCTCCTCCAGCATTTCCACGAACTGTCTCTTTACCTCTTCCGGGTGTTTCTGTTGCAGAGAATAGACCTGATAGAAATGGTATCTTTTGCTCTTCATTTTTAAGGTATATCTTATAAGTCTTTCGTGTATGACTTCTATGGTCTGTATGAACGGTGACATCTTCGGCCCTACTATGAAACCCATTCCATGCTTCCTGATTCCCTCCTCTACCCCTTTATATATCAATACATATCCTCCTCCCATATCTCTTCCTCTCTCTCTTCTCTTCTCATTCGCATCTCCTCCGTTCCCATCACGTCAATCCTCCTCACCCTCATCATCTCCAGGATCTCCTCTTCCTTTCCACCTTACGTCGCTATATTAAGAGTCGCGCATCTAATGTTAAAAGCATTATTCAAGTTCCTGGTCCAAAATCGTGTCCGAGGTCTGTTACCTAAGGGTCTGTCAACTTCCGAGACTAGTCTTTGAGTATTGAAAGCAATTTCATTTCGGGCAATGGCTTGCTACACCTGTCCTGCAATATTGTAATATTTTTTAAAATAAATATATTTTCTGGATAAATGAACCACTGAATTTATGAAAAATAGCGGGCATACAAAAACAAATTTAATATTTATAATTAATCAGCATGAAAAACGAACACACACACACACACACACACATATATATATATATATATATATATATATATATATATATATATATATATATATATAATATATATATATATATATATATATATATATATACTATATAACTATATATAATATAATATATATATATATTTAAATAATATATATATATATATATATATATATATAATAATAATAATAATAATAATATATATATAATAATATAATATAATAATAATATATATATAATAATAATAATAATATATAATATATATATGCTCATATATAAGATAAAACTGTAAGATTGTTAGCAATTAAGCACCCTATATAAGAGGATGGTAATTTAGAAATCCATATTTGAAATGGTGTTTTTATTCAACATAAGTAATGAAATGTACAATGAGAGGGTAATAAAGAAATTAACTCAAAGTCCCTTCTATAATTGAGATCTCTCTTCATTGGGCAGGTGTAGTCCTGACCTTTCCAGCGCGTTTTCCACCGTTACCTCCGACTCTTCGTTTTAGTGCGAAAATTTGTGATCAAAAATTCAAGTCGCAACCTTTTCCTTAAGTTTATCGCTCTTGCCAGGAGGATTTCTGGAAGTATCTTGAGGTGAGATTTTCTTTCTGATTTCTTAATAATTGCTTTAATCTGACTCTTTATCTGACTGAAGAGCATCTCAAACGGACGAGTTTATATATCATTTCATTTCGACTTATGCTAAATTTTTAGCATAAGTACGAACATAAATTAAAATTATTTTACAAAGTTATAATGGAGTACTACATTACTTCCCGCGCTAAACACGGTGAGAAAGTATGTTATAATAATTATACAAGATATAAAAATTAACCTTCATTCAAATGTATACATAAAATGTATACATATTTGTGGGCATTTAACAATGCACACAAACATATAAAACATTTCAATGGGGTAAAAATAATAACTAAAATACATAAAGTTAAAGTACTTTTAAATGCAAACATATCTAATTATGTCCGAAGACATAAGTAGACATATAAACATTTGAAGGTATACATGAAATTTGAAGAATATTCAAATACGAGCATAATTGGTTACATCCGAAGATCTAAACATATATACAAATATTTGAATACATAAAAATACAATAATGTTATATATACAGAAAATAAAAGGTGCATTTAAACACAAGCATATTTGGTTATATCCGTTAGATATAAACAAACATACAAACATTTAAATGGATAAAAATACAAAATGTTAATACATAATTCTTGATATGGAACAATTGAGTTTTCATAAGTTAAATAAGGCCACATCGATCGAACCATTAAATCCAAAGAAAGGTCCAATATGGCGTTTCGAATGTATCCATGATTTGATCAATGCACGTAAATAGTTTTCAAAGCTGTAATTACGAGAAAAACATTGCTGACATATGTAGAGACGAAGTTGCTTGAAATTTAGGTCCTTTATTTGAAAAATTTCTTCATACATAAAAGGGCGGTCACAGAACGAATTCGAAACGGAATCAGAGTTCGTAGTGGAATCCAAGATTTCTGCCCATAATCCAAACTTAAAATGATGAAAGAAATCCATTTCGGAAAAGGAAGTTACATATGTAGGGGCGAAGTTGCTTGAAATTTGGGTCCTTTATTTGAAAAATTTCTTCATACATAAAGGGCGGTCACAGAACCATTTAAATTCGAAAAGGAATCAAAGTTTCTTTAGTGGAATCAAAAATGAGTTTCTGCCCATAATCCAAACAAAATGATGAAAGAAATCCATACCATAAAGGAAGTTACATGTAGAGGCGAAGTTGCTTGAATTTTAGGTCCTTTATTTGAAAAATTTCTTCCTACATAAAGAGATGGCACTGAATCATTTAGAATTCGAAAAGGAATCAAAGTTCGTAGTGGAATTTCAAAAATGAGTTTCTGCCCATAATCAAACTTGAATGATGAAAAATCCATGCCGAAAGGAAGTTTGCTATGTCTAGCGATGAATCCTCGAACTGTGATAGTTGTGAAAAGATGAAGACCATAATCAAATTAAAATGAAAATTGAAGTTTCAGTATCGATAATATTCGTTTTGCTTGAGTCATTTTCTTGGAGTGTCTGATTGAGAATTTTAGTATTATTTTTAGTTTTCTTTCTTCATTTTGTTTGTTTTTCTTTAATATTAGAAGGCATTGATTGAAGTTCTGGGTGTTCTACTCCGGGTTCACCAATTATAAGGGTAAAACTTACTAAGTTGGTGGCTTATTTTAAGAACAAGCACCCTATATAAGAGGATGGTAATTTAGAAATCCATATTTGAAATGATGTTTTTATTCAACATAAGTAATAAATATGCAATGAAAGTATAAAAGTAACAAAAGTCCCTTCTGTTGAGATACTCTCTCTCTCTTCGTAGGCGAATTGGTAGTCACAACCTTTTCCAGCGCGTTTTCCACAATTGCCTCCGACTCTTCGTTCAGTGCGAAAAATTTGTGATCGAAATTCAAGTCACAGCCTTTTGAAGTTTATCGCTCTTGCCGGGAGGATTTCTGGAGAGAGTATCTTGAGTGAGATTTTCTTCTGATTCTTAATAATTGCTTTAATCTGACTCTTTATCTGACTGAAGAGCATCTCAAACGGACGAGTTTATATATCGTTTCATTTCGACTTATGCTAAAATTTTGCTCGCGCAAATTTTAGCATAAGTACGAACATAAATTAAAATTATTTTACAAAGTTATAATGGAGTACTACATATATATATATATAAATATTTATATATATATATATATATATATATATATATATATATATATATATATATATATATATATATATATATATATATATATATATATATATATATATATATATATATATATATATATATATATATATATATATATATATTTGACTTTTTAAGTTTCATGGATCAGTGAATTTACATTTTTTTTTTAAATAAATAATTTCATATATTGTTAGTATATGATACTAGCAATTAATTAAGATGCTGATAAGAAAGATTCGAAATTTGAAAATATTAAAAATTAAATAATATCGTAAGTAAAAACGTTCATTTTGCCTGAGTGAAACGCATTTTACTACTAAAACGTGAAAGAATTTAAGGAAGGGTAAAAAATAATGTTTCAATGGTTAAATTCGTTCCTTATTGATTTTATTTGTCATATATTAATTCAGTATATACTTAGCAATACTTATCAAAACCTGAATTATGAGGGAGGTAAAAAAAAAAAGAAGACTTAACATATATGGATCAACGATGCAGTAAACGTATAACCTAGCCTATTTGGATCGCCGATGCAGTAAACTTATACCTAAACTAGATGGACCTATTTGCCGTAACTTTTTTTCTCCTGTTTACGGGTTCTTCTAAATAAT
>JABUQX010095772.1:0-20000 GCA_015478945.1 Trachelipus rathkii | reverse complement strand
GAGAAGGTACTCATTGATCTCTTTATAAGGTACAATACTGCAATGCTGTCTAGCGCTGTGGTGTAGCAATTGTTCTCCCTTTTCAAAGATATCTACAGAGCCAAGAGGAATTCTCTGTCAGATGAAAACTTTAATATGCTCATGTTTATGAGGGGAATATAACAAATGCTGCAGAAGCTAGACCTGTAGTTATATTTTTATATTGATATGATAAAATTGTAAAGTAACCAATTTTTTGATTTCATTTCAAATCCTTTATTAACCTTTCTTTTGCAATTTTGTGTTCATCATGAATCTATAAATAAGAGTATAAATACATCACAAAATTTTTTTATAAAAAACATTGAGAAGCAAAGTGAAAAAATTTAATTTTTTTAATAAGATATCCAAAGCTTTACAAGTTATATAAAAAGCAAGTAGCACATAACATTCCCATATTTTTTCCCCCCTGGGTACGTGTCGTAAAAGAAGCTGAAATTTTATATTGGATAATCTATAAAATTGATGAAAAGATGTAATAATTTTTTTTTAACCATTTTCTTAAAAACCAAGTTCGTGTTTTTTTTAACAATTAATTTTATTATAATAAATGAAATAACATAAAAATTTGGATTTTATCGATTATGCCTTATCGGCGATATTTTTATGACGAGTTATCGGATATCGGTTATCGATGATAACGTTTTCGTTTTCGATTTATCGGTTATCGCGATAACATTTTTCGTTATCGTGCCCACCTATGGTGAAAATATGTTATTTTAACGGATTAAGAGAAAACATATATTTTAATTACATATGCCACGACATGAAGTTCATTTTAAATATTTTTAATGACAGTTACAGTCTAAGAGTTCTAAGGATTGATGGATGAAATACCTGCAGGTGGTTCGGTGTGAGAGTATCATGTAGTGGCTTCATGAGATGTTTTCTCTTGGCTTGCCTCCTGTAGGGGAGTTCCGGAGCTTCCCTACTATACACAGACCAGCAGTAATCAGCAAGCATAGTTTCATTCAACGGCGCCTGATATCTTTGTTCCATTTCAGAAATCCTGATGGAATTTTTCTCCGTGTTCATACTGACATGTCACAGCTGGAAGGGAAAAAGTCCAGGTGGAGTGGAGAAAAATGGATTTTTAAGGGACAGTTGGCCATCGAGTTTAATGGTATTTTTATAGACAGTTACTGTTAACAACTGGGGTGTAGTTTTCTCTTTTGTTGCCTAAGAATCCATGGTTCCTTTAATCCTTTAAAGTTTAAAAATCCCTTTAAGGCTTTCCAAGCTTCCTTTTCTTTCCCCTCCAAAACTCAATCAAACGCAGGATCCCTTACAAGTTGTCGAATTTATAGCCAACAAAAATACCCTCCTTAACCTTTGCATCACTCAATCTAGGAAATTTGTCTCGTAAGTGCTTAAAGGCATATTGTTCCTGGTTCGTACCTTTAACAAAATTTTTCATGAGACACAGCTTTATATGAAGGGGTGGAAGAAGAACATCTTTTGGGTCCACGAGAGACTCGGCAACGACATTTTTCTCGGATAGAGTCAGATTCTTGTAGGTCAGTTTGCTTGATGTAATGTGGCGTTTCCTATCCCTACTATCCACATCATAAAAAGCAGCAGTCTTAGTGTACCCCTGTTGCAATCCTAAGAGTACAGCGATGACTTTGAGATAGCCCAAGAGTAGTAAGGGGTGGACAACCTCCGCTAAAATGCCGCAACCGGCCTGTTTTACCCCAAAAGTGGCCTGTTTTACCCCACCCTGACCTTTTTTACCCCATCCAAGGATTTTGACCTTGACCTTTTTTGGCCTTGATTTTTAGCTACTTTTTTAGCATTCTGTCCATAATTCAGGTCAAGATCCCCAACTCCGGAGGATTTTGGGGATTTTTCCATTGGCAAGCTCCTGCAAGTCGAAGGCTAAAGACTTGAAACGCATTTTCGGAGATTTTGGAATTCCAAGTCATGTGTGGCAGCTGACTTGGAAATTTCCATCATTTCATTGATTGTTGCGTTTTGATACTAAAGTTAGGGTTTTTTTAAGGTCGGTGTGACCAATTTAAGGTCTGAAGACCGACTTCCGAGTTCTGAGTGAGTCTCAAGGATTTTAGCCCAGTGGGGCTGAAGGCCCCTCAAGGGGGGGCTTTTTGATTCCTTGAAGGTATTAAATAATCGTAGAAGGCTGAAATTTGGAGTCTGGGTAGAAGAGTTGGAGTCGGATTCGGCTTCGGAGTCCAGAGACCCCCCGGAGGGGGGTCCCCAGATGAAAAAGAAGAAGAAATGCATGGAATGCAAAACAGAGGAAGAAGAAAAAGGAAGAAGAAGAAGAAAGGAAGAAGAAGAGAGGAAGAAGAATGAGGAAGGAGGAACGAAGAAGAATGAGGTAGGAGGAGTAGGAGAAGGATTCAGAGTAGGTACCCGACACCGGGTGTTGGAGCGGTGCGGTGCTAGTTAGTAACATATCGTTTAATAATACAATATTATTACTGTTTACATAACTGCTTCTGTTCTATCATGTACATATCGTCAATTGCATTGCATCTTGCAAAGATAAACCGTTTTTCTAATTCAATACTGACATTTTATATTTTCAAATCTCATTTTCATTTTATAAACGTTAACTAATATAATTTTTTTTCCTTAAGTTGAAACATACATACACTGTATTTTTTTTTTTTTTTTTTTTTTTTTTTTATTTTTTTTTTTTTTTTTTTTTTTTTTTTTTTTTTTTTTTTTTTTTTTTTTTTTTTTTTATTTTTTTTTCTACTATTTTTTAAAAGTTTAATTATTTTGTTTTATTTTTACTATAAAAATTTATTTATTTTGTTTTATTTGCTTTAAACATTTTGTTTTTACTAAAAAATTTATTCTTTTTATGTTTATAGCTTAAAAATTTTTCATTTTTACATACCTTAAAGCAGTAAATCAGTAAATCAGTAAATCAAACTGTAACCAGCCACCCTCCATACCTTCCACGATCTATTGATCTATTGATCTATTGATCTATTGATTAAAGTCATATTTTGTACAACATAACACAAAAACTTTTATTTATTTTGTTTTGTTTCTTTAAACATTTTGTTTTTACTAAAATTTTATGCTTTTCATGTTTATAACTTAAAAAATTTGCATTTTTCTACATATCCTTAAATACCCTAATTCAGTAAATCAGTTAATCAAACAGCCCTCCTGCCCTTCCATGATCTATTGATCTATTGATCTATTGATCTATTGATCTATTGATTCGTTATATTTTTATTAAAATTGTTATGTTTTGCATACTCTAAATCAGTAAATCAGTAAATCAAACTGTAACCAGCCACTTCTATCCTTCCATATCTTTGATCTAATTGATTCAAGTCATATTTTGTATAACATAACACAAAAACTTTTATTTATTTTTGTTTTGTTTCTTAAAATATTTTTGTTTTTACTAAAAAAATTATTCTTTATGTTTATAACTTAAATTTGCATTTTTACATACCTTAAAGGCAGTAAATCAGTAAATCAGTTTAATCAAACTCATCCACCTACCTCCTAACCTTCCTGATCTATTGATCTATTGATCTATTGATCTATTGATTCAAGTCATATTTTGTATAACATAACAAAAACTTTTATTTATTTTTGTTTTGTTTCTTCAAACTTTTCGTTTTTACTAAAAAATTTATTTATTTTTGCTTATTCTGTTTAAAATATTTTGTTTTAACTAAAATTTCTTTCAGTTTATAACTTTAAAAAAAATTTGCATTTTTACATACTTAAAGCAGTTAAATCAGTAAAATAAGTAAATCAAAATCCCCCTCCCACTCATCCTTGATCTTTGATCATTGGATTCTATTGATCTATTGATCTATTGATTCAAAACATATTTTTTTATAACATACCGCAAGCTTTACGTCCGGCGGTATCTATAATGAAACATTTTTGTTTTTACTTTATAAAAATTTATTTATTTTGTTTTATTTTTACTATAAAAATTTATTTATTTTGTTTTATTTGCTTTATACATTTTGTTTTTACTAAAAAATTTATTCTTTTTATGTTTATAACTTAAAAAATTTGCATTTTTACATACCTTAATTAAAGCAGTAAATCAGTAAATCAGTAAATCAAAACTGCCCTCCTCATACCCCCGCTACTTCCATGATCTTTGATCTATTGACTATTGATTCATGTCATGTTTTTGGTTATAACATATCTCAAAGCTTTTATTTATTTTGCTTATTCTGTTTAAAACTTTTTGTTTTAACTAAAAAATTTATTCTTTTTTAATGTTTATAATTAAAAATTTTTGCATTTTTACATACTTAAAGCAGTAAATCAGTAAATCATTAAATCAAACTGCCCTTCATACCCCCTACAAATTCATGCTCTATTGATCTATTGATATATTTATTCATAGTCATATTTTTGTATAACATATCTCAAAGCTTTTATTTTATTTTGCTTTTCTGTTTAAGCATTTGTTTTAACTAAAAATTTTTTCTTTTTATGTTTATAACTTAAAAAATTTGCATTTTTACATACCTTAAAGCATATAATCAGTATACAGTAAATCAAACTGTAATCCAGCCCTTCCTATCCTTCATGATCTATTTGATCTATTGATCTATTGATCTATTGAGTTAAGTCATCATTTTTTGTATAACATATCTCAAAAGCTTTTATTTAATTTATTTTGGTTTTTCTTTAAACATTATGTTTTACTATAAAAATTTATTATTTTGTTTTATTTTCTTAAACATTTGGTGTTAACTAAAATTTCTTTCATTTTATGTTTATAACGTAATTTGCAATTTTTACATACCCTAAAGCAGTAAATAGTAAAATCAAACTGCCCTTCATACCCCCCTACACTTCCATGCTCTATTGATCTATTGATCTACTTATTCAAGTCATATTTTGTATACATTATTCAGCTTTTATTTATTTTGCTTATTCCTGTTTAAAGCATTTTGGTTTTAACTAAACCTTTATTCTTTTTAATGTTTTACACTTAAAAAATTTGCATTTTAACATACCTTAAAGCAGTAAATCCAGTAAATCTGTAAATCAACTGTATCCAGCCACCTTCCTATCCTTCCATGTAATATGTTGATCTATTGATCTATTGTCTATTGATTCAGTCCACATTTTTGTATAATACAATTATCTGCAAAAGCTTTATTTATTTTGTTGTTTCTTTAAACATTATTTTTTTACTATAAAAAATTTATTTTATTTTGTTTTTATTTTCTTTAAACATTTGGTGTTAACTAAAATTTCTTTCATTTTATGTTTTATAACGTAAAAATTATGCATTTTTACAATACCCTAAAGCAGTAAAATAGTAAAATCAGTAAAGCAGTAAATCAGTATTCAGTAATCAACTCCATCCATACCCTTCCCATGATTGTTGATCTATTGATCTTATTGATCTATTGATTATTGATTCAAGTCTATTTTGTATAACATATCACAAAAACTTTTATTTATTTTGTTTTGTTTTCTTTAAACATTTTGTTTTTACCAAAAAATTTATTCTTTTTATGTTTATACTTAATATTTGCATTTTTACCTACCCTAAAGCAGTAAATCAGAAACAGTAAACAGTAAACAGTAAACAGTAAATCAGTAAATCAACTATCATCCGACTACCCTCCTTAACCTTACATGATCTATTGATCTATTGATCTATTGAGCTATTGATCTATTTGATCTATTGATTCATGTCAGTCATATTATAAGTATCTTTTTTGTATAACTAACAAAAATTTTATTTATTTTGTTTTGTTTTTTAAACATTAATGTTTTTACTATAAAAATTTATTATTTTTTTATTAGCTTTAAACATTTTGTTTTTACTAAAAAATTTATTCTTTTTATGTTTATAACTTAAAAATTTGCATTTTTTACACATACCTTAAAGCAGTAATCAGTAAATCAGTCAATCTGTAAATCAGTAGCAGTAAATCAGTAAATCAGTAAATAAACTATCAAATCCCAATCCACCCTCTCACCCAGCCATGATCTATTGGTCTATTGAGCTATTGATTATTGATCTATTGACTTTCATGTCATATTTTGTACAACATAACACAAAATAAATTCTTTGTTGTAGCTATTGTTGTTGAATGTCGCGTTTTTGTTGCCGTTTGTTGCATTGTTGATGTTTGTTGTTGAAATGTTACGTTTGTTGTTGTGTTGTTGTTGTTGTTGTTGATTGTTGTTGTTGTTATGCTGCGTTTTGTTGTTGTGTTGTTGTTGTGTTGTTGTTGTTGTTGTTGTTGTTGTTGGATGTTGTTGTTGTTGTTGTTCGCTGTTGTTGTCTGTTGTTGTTGTTGTTTGTTGCTGTTTGTTGTTGTTGTTGGTTGTTTTTTTTGTTGTTTTGTTGCTTTTTAAATATATCATACGTTCAAGCTAAATGAATATATACAACACTTTTCAAACATATCCCTAAAATATTAATGTTAATTTTGCATTACATTTGTATATGAAACTAAACAAAAATACTATCATCTAACTAACTGACATACTAGCATTCGTTTAATCATCGTAACTACTTAAAAGTTTCAACTTACCAGCAGAAATCGCCATAGCAATCTCATCTTTAATATCACACATCAACCGCTCAAATATTATTATTATATTATTATTATTATTATTATTATTATTATTATTATTATTATTATTATTATTATTATTATTATTATTATTATTATTATTATTATTATTATTTTAAGAATCTATATATGTTATGACTAATACAATAACCCTAACACACTCATATACACACACGCACACAAAACACACAGCCACACACACACACACACACACACACACACACACACAACACACACACACACACACACACACACACACACACACACACACACACACACACACACAATAATTATAGACACTTTACTTAATACATTAGCCATGCAATCATCGTATTAACTTACTGATCACATGACTGCTATTTCTATGATGTAAAGCAGATGTGTAACATTTTTTTTTAAGCGTCGTTGGAAGATATTTATATTTTTCCATATTTAATATAAACACTTCGTTTTGTTATGTATTTTCTTTCACGTTTCTATATACTTTATGATTTATATTTTTCGTTAAAAGTTAGTTATTTATTTATTTATTTTGAGCTTGAACTCAAGGGTTTTACCCAAAGGGCTTAGCACACCAAAGGGGGTTTTGTTCCCTAGAAGGTTTTAAAATAAATCGATAGATCATTTTTGACGGTTTCAATCGATTTATCGATGTTTTTTACCCCTATATCGATGTTTAAATCGTCTTTCTACGTTCTCTGGTTGACTGAAAAATATAATCGAAAGAAAATTATTAATAACATTTGTTCGATATATCGCTGTAGTGACAGTGCTATATTCAAGGGTATGGAAATCCTGGAAATCCTGGAATCCTGGAAGCTTCCAGGATTCCAGGAACCTGGAAAGTGACTTCCTGGAAACTGGAAACTGGAACCCAACACCCCCCCCCCCAAAAAAAAAAAAAAAAAAAAAAAAAAAAAAAAAAAAATTTTATATATATTCCAGGAATCCAGGCTCCTTCAATATAGCTCTTTGACTACGCGATATATCGAACGAAATGTTAATTAATATTTTCTTTCGATTATATTTTTTCAGTCACAGAGCAAGTAGAAAGACGATTTAAACATGCGATAAGGGGTATAAAACATCGATAAATCGATTGAAACCAACAAAAAAAATGATTTATCGATTATTTAAAACCTTCTAAGGGACCGAAAAACCCTTTGGTGTGGCTAAGCACAGCCTTTTGGGTAAAACCCTTGGAGTTCAGGCTCAAAATAAATAAATAAATCACATTATTTAACAAATATAAATATAAAGTATAATAGAAACGTAAAAAGAAAATACATAAAAAACGAAATGTTTATATTAAATATGGGAAAAAAATATAAATAATCTTCCAACGACGCTTAAAAAAAATGTTACACATCTGCTTTACATCATAGAAATAGCAGTCATGTGATCAGTAAGTTAATACGATGGATTGCATGGCTAATGTATTAAGAAATTGTCTATAATTATTGTGTGTGTGTGTGTGAGTGTGTTGTTGTGTGTGTGTGTGTGTGTGTGTGTGTGTGTGTGTGTGTGTGTGGTGCTGCTGTGTGTGTGTGTGTGTGTGTGTGTGTTTATGTAGGTGTGTGTGTGTGGTGTGTTTACAACAATAAAATTCATAAACATATATATTGAATATTAATAATAATAATAAATAATAATAAATATAATAAATAAATCAATAATAATAATATAATAATAATAATAATATATGAATAATAATAATATACTAATACTATTTTGAGTGGTTGTTGTTATAGTAAGATTGAGATTGCTATGTCGTCTTCTGCTGGTAGCAAGTTGAACTTTTAATTTAGTAGTTTACATTGTTTTAACGAATGCTGTAATGTCAGTTGGGTTTAGGATGATATGTATTTTTGTTTAGTTTTCAATATTACAAGTTAAATGCAAGAATTAACATTAATATTTTAGAGATATGTTTGATAAAAAGTGTTGGTATATTTTCATTTACTTGAACGTAATGATATATTTCAACAACAACCAACAACAACAACAACAACAACACAACAACAACAACAACAACCAGCAACAACACCACAACAACATACAACAGCAAACAACAACAACAACAACTCAATAACACAACAACAAAAACAACAACAACAACAACAACAACAACGCAGCATTTCAGCACAAACATCAACAACGTTCCACAACATACAGCAACAACAAACGTAAACATTTCAACAACAAATCAACAACTGCAACAAATGCAAAAACAAACGCGACATTTCAACAAAAATAAATAAAAGAAAGAATTTATTTTTGTGTTATGTTATACAAAATATGACATGAATCAATAGATCAATAGCTCAATAGATCAATAGATCATGGAAGGGTAGAAGGGTAGTTGGATGATAGTTTGATTTACTGATTTACTGATTTACTGCTTTACTGATTTACTGATTTACTTTTAACTACTTTAAGGAATTTAAAAGCAAATTTTTTTTTAAGTTATAAACATAAAAAGAATAAATTTTTTAGTAAAAACAAAATGTTTAAAGCAAATAAAACAAAATAAATAAATTTTTATAGTAAAAACATAATGTTTAAAGAAAACAAAACAAAAATAAAAGTTTTTATGTTATGTTATACAAAAGATACTTTATAATATGATATGAATCAATAGATCAATGGATCATAGCTCAATAGATCAATAGATCAATAGATATCGGAAGGGTTATGGGAGGGTAGTCGGATGATAGTTTGATTTACTGATTTACTGATTTACTGCTTTACTGATTTACTGATTTACTGATTTACTGCTTTAAGGTATGTAAAAATGCAAATATTTTAAGTTATAAACATAAAAAGAATAATTTTTTAGTAAAACAAAAATTTTTGAAGAAAACAAAAAAATAATAAAATATGTGGTCTGTCTTAACCAAAGATTACTTGAATCATAGATCAATAGATCAATAGTCAATAGATCAACAGATCATGGAAGGGTATGGATGGTAGTTTGATTTCTGGATTTAGCTGCTTTACTGATTTAACTGCATTTACTGCTCTTAGGGTATGTAAAAATGCAAATTTTTTACGTTATAAACATAAAATGAAAGAAATTTTAGTTAACACCAAATGTTTAAAGAAAATAAAACAAATAAATAATTTTTATAGTAAAACATAATGTTTAAAAAAACAAAAACAAAATAAATAAAAGCTTTTGAGATATGTTTATACAAATATGACTTGAATCAATACGATCAATAGATCAATAGATCAATAGATAATAGACAAACAGATTATGGAAGGATAGGAATGGTGGCTGGATACAGTTTTGATTACTGATTATGATTACTGCTTTAAAGTATGTAAAATGCAAATTTTTTAAGTTATAAACATAAAAAGAATAATTTTTTAGTTAAAAACAAAATGTATTTTAAAACAGAATAAGCAAAAATAAATTAAAGGTTTTTTGAGATATGTTATACAAAAATATGACTAGATCAATGATCAATAGATCAATAGAGCATGAAGTGTAGGGGGTAATGAAGGAAAGTTTGATTTACGATTTACTGGCTTTAGGGTATGTAAAAATGCAATTTTTTTTTTGCGTTATAAACATAAAATGAAAGAAATTTTAATTAATACCAAATTTTAAGAAAATAAAACAAATATGAACTTGTTTACAAATATGAACTTGAATCAATGAGCTCAATAGATCATAGATTCAATAGATCATTGGAGAGGATAGGAAGGTGGCTGGATACAGTTTGATTTACTGAATTTACTGATTTTTACTGCTTTAGTTAAGGTATGTCAAAATGCAAATTTTTTAAAGTTATTAAACATAAAAGAATAAATTTTTTAGTTAAAACAAAATGTTTCAAACAGAATAAGCAAAAATAATAAAAGTTTTTGTGATATGTTATACAAAATATGCATTGAATCAATAGATCAATAGATTCAATAGAGCAATGGAAGTGTAGGGGGGGTATGAAGGGCAGTTTGATTTACTGATTTACTGCTTTAAGGTATGTAAAAATGCAAATTTTTTAAGTTATAAACATAAAAAGAATAAATTTTTTAGTTAAAACAAAATGCTTTAAACAGAATAAGCAAAAATAAATAAAAGCTTTTGAGATATTGTTATACAAATAGATCAATAGATAACTAGATCAATAGATCAATAGAGCTGGAGTGTAGGGGGGGGGTATGAAGGGCAGTTTGATTTACTGATTTACTGATTTACTGCTTTAATTAAGGTATGTAAAAATGCAAATTTTTTAAGTTATAAACATAAAAAGAATAAATTTTTTAGTAAAAACAAAATTGTATAAGCAAATAAACAAAATAAATAAATTTTTATAGTAAAAATAAACAAAAATAAATTTTTATAGTAAAAACCAAATGTTTTTAAGAAAACAAAACAAATAAATAAAGTTTTTTGTGTTTATGTTATAACAAAATATGATTTGAATTCAATAGATCAATTCAGATCAATAGATCAATAGATCATAGATCAAGGATGGAGTGGGGAGGGTGATTTGAATTTACTGATTTACTGATTTACTCGGCAAAAACCGGCAAAACACATTTTTCAGCAACAAAATCACAAGAAAGGCATATGAAAGAAGCAAAAATATTTTAAACAAGAAAAACCTGTCTGAAACTAACGAAACTTTTTAGTAAAAAACTAAAAGTTTGAAGAAACAAAACAAAAATAAATAAAAGTTTTGTTATGTTATACAAAAATATGACTTGAATCATAGATCAATAGATCAATCAGATCAATAGATCATGGAGGTGTGGGACGGTAGGGTGGATGGTTTGATTACTGATATAAACTGATTCACAGCTCGAGGTAATGTAAAAAGCACATTCTTAGTGATTCACATAAAAGGAATTATTTTTTTAGTAAAACAAAAGTTTAAAGAACAAAACAAAAAAATAAAAGTTTTTTGTGTTATGTTATACAAATATGACTTGAATTCACTAGATCAATAGATCATAGTCTGGAGGATAGGAAAGGGGGATTAGTATGCTTTTATTTTACTGCTTTACTGATTACTGTTTTAGAGTATGCAAAACATAAATTTTAATAAATATACTTTTTCGATGAAACCATAGATCAATAGATCAATAGTCAATTAGATCAATAGATATGGAAGGGCAGGAGGGCTGTTTTGATTAACTGATTTACTGTATTTACTGCTTTAAGGTATGTAAAAATGCAAATTTTTTAGTTATAAACTGAAAAGCATAAATTTTTAGTAAAACAAAATGTTTAAAGAACAAACAAAATAAATAAAAGTTTTTTGGTGTTAATGTTGTACAAAATTCACTTTAATCAATAGATCAATAGATTAATAGATCAATAGATTCGTGGAAGGTATGGAGGGTGGCTGGTGGACAGTTGATTTACTGATTTACTGATCTGCTTTAAAGGTATGTAAAAATGCAAAATTTTTTAAGCTATAAACATAAAAGAATAAATTTTTTAGTAAAAACAAAATGTTTAAAGCAAATAAAACAAAATAAATAAATTTTATAGAAAAATAAAAAAAAAAATTAAACTTATAAAAAAAGTTAGAAAAAAAAGTTAAAAATAAAAATTAAAATAATGAAATTAAACACAAAGTATAAATGTAAAATGAAACTTAAAAAAAAAAAAAAAAAAAAAAAAAAAAAATACAGTTTGTATGTTTCAATTTAAGGAAAGAAAAAATTATATTAGTTAACGTTTATAAAATGAAAATGAGATTTGAAAATATAAATGTCTGTCTTCAACGTTTAGAAAGACGGGTTATCTTTGCAAGATGCAATGCAATTGACGATATGTACATGATAGAACAGAAGCAGTTATGTAAACAGTAATAATATTGTATTATTAAACGAATGTTTACTAACTCAGCACCGCACCGCCTTCCAACACGGTGTCGGTACCTATACTCTGAATCCTTCTCCTACCTTTCCTTCCTACCTCCATTCTTCTTCGTCCCCTTCCCTCATTCTTCTTCCTCTCTTCTTCTTCCTTCTTCTCTTCTTTTCTCTTCCTTCTCTGTTTGCATCCATGCATTTTTCTTCTTCTTTTCCATCTGGGGACCCCCCTCCGGGGGGTCTCTGGACTCCGAAGCCGAATCCGACTCAAACTCCGTCTCCGACTCCAACTCTTCTACCCAGACTCCAAATTTCAGCCTTCTACGATTATTTAATACCTTCAAGGAATCAAAAAGCCCCCTTTGAGGGGCTCAGCCCCCACTTTTGGGGCTAAAATCCTTGAGCTCAGGCTCAGACTCGAAAGCGTCCGGTTCCTTCCATACTTAAATTTGGTTCACCAGACCTTAAAAACCCTAACTTTGACGTATCAAACGTCAAAATCTAATGAAATGATGGAAATTTCCAAGTCAGCTGCCGACATGACTGGAATTTCCAAAATCTCCGAAAATGGTTTTCAAGTCTTTGCCTTCGACGTGCAGGGCTGCCAATGGGAAAAATCCCCAAAATCCTCCGGAGTTGGGGATCTTGACCTGAATTATGGACAGAATGCTAAAAAAGTAGCTAAAAATCAAGGCCAAAAAAGGTCAAGGTCAAAATCCTTGGATGGGGTAAAAAAAAGGTCAGGGTGGGGGGTAAAACAGGCCACTTTTGGGGTAAACAGGCCGGTTTGCAGGCATATTTAGGGAGGTTGTCACCCTTTACTACTCCAAGATTTTCCACCTGTGTTCAGCATATTTGATTGAGTCGAGGAGGGCTGTCATGTTTGCATGTCTCCTTCATGTGAACTGCATGACCAACAGGAATAGAAGGAAGACGGTTGCCGTTGTGTAGTAATACAGCTTTTAAACTAAGCTTGGAGAAGTCTATGAATAGCCTTCATTCAGTTGGATCATGGTTCAAATTCAAACATTTCATCAAGCCATTAACGTCGCAGCAAACAACCAGATTGTTTTTTCTCGTCGAAAAAACGGGAAGCAGTCCCTCTGAGAAGTTCTCTGTATGTGAACCTGGCCTGACATCACATTGGGAGAAGACCTTCCTTGCTGTCATCTTGTTGACCCTAGAAGTTCTGCCTCTCATTTGACAAGTCAAGGTCTCGAATGAGATCACTCAATTCCGTTTGACCCAGTCTGTGCGGTGTATCATAGTTTACCTCAAAATCTGGGTCATGGGATGTGGAATGCTTGTTAGAGCTCTTCTTCTTCCACACTGTCTTCATTTTCTACTTCAAGCTCATAATGTTGAGGTGGAGTAGGAACTGGTAGACTATCTGAATTTGGAATAAGTCGAATGATGGAAGATTCGTATATTTAGCTGTTCCTTCTTTTCTTCCCTTGACAATCCTGTTTTTATAGATGGAGTCAAGCAGAAGTAGCAGTCATCTGTATGGTTTGTAGGCTCCCGCCAAACCATACGCACAGCAAAAGCCATACATATTTTTTTTTTATTTTTTCAGCATTTCTCCTAGTATAACTGAACAAGAGTTTCAACAATATATATGTGGAGCCCATGACTTATCCTGGTCCCCTACCCTTCGTACCAAAATAATCCTGATAGGCAGTCTTCAAAGAGGCGTCAGATTGCGTTTCTGTGACGAAAATATTATTTCACCACATATGTGATATTGAAATTTTACAAACTTCAAAAGCACTCCAAAAGCAGAAATTCTGAAGAAAAAAAAACGTAAACAATATGAAACTCACAGTCACATTAACAGTTATTATGTTTATAACCTACAAACACTGGGGGAACGTTCGTTAATGTTCAGTTGAGAGATGTGACACTCCCAAAACCAAAATTTTCCCTCTACTACAAATGTAGATTTTAAAAAAGTTACAAATTCCACTGTAATATCCAAGGCAAGAGCTAATCGATCATTTTATGGTGATTTTTGAATTCGCGGTGAATACATAAGAATAATACGCTAATTTTGAGCCCGAAACGAATTTCTTGTTGGGCAGTTGAATTATTGCATACACACTCTTTCAGCTTTGTTAAGCGATGTCATCGCTTTTTCTATTGAACTACAAAAAAAGAGACTACAGTACACAATCTACAAACTCATCTAATCAAACATACATTCACCCTCACAACCACACAAATAATATTAATTATATATATATATATATATATATATATATTATATAATATATATTATATTATATATAATATTATATTATATATATATATATATATTATTATATATATATATACCTGTTAGGAAGTGACATAGATCATCTTAATGGACTATTGGATAGTGAATTACTGAGTGATGTAGTAATTTGTCCCGTTAGGTTTTAAAACTCTTTAGATTTTCCTCGCTGTTTTACTTTATTTACATATTTTTCCTGTTTGGTTTTCCAGTAACATAACACGTACTACACGTAATATATAATATATATACTATATATATATATATATTATATATATATATATATATATATATAAATATATAATATATATATATAATATATATATATATCTATATATATATATACTATATATATTATTCATATATATTATATGATACATATATATTATATCTATATAATATATATATATTATATATATGACCTTTCTTCAGAACATAATCAAACGGATTTCTTACTCTTGAAAACGATCAAAAACGTCCGTTGAAACTAAGATATTGTCACGTCTCAGTACCTCAGTTCGATATCCAAACGAACGCAAATTTACAATGTTCGCCTTTGTACTGCATTACTTCCACCCCCTTGGCTCTTGCCTCTCTTCCCGAAAGGAATTTGTTCTTTCTTGACGCTATAGCAACCAGTTGTGATTTGACGCATTGAAGTGGGAAGTGATTTTCTGACTTGTGTAGTTACGCATAACTATATATATATATATAATATATATAAATAATATATACTATATATATATACTATCGCTTAGTATAAAAGATATCTGTTTTAGTCAGAAATAAGGAAAAAGACTAGTATCCTTTTGCAGTGTTTTAATTATATATATATATACATTTAACCCCAAATTTTATATGTATAATATATCATACCCATACCTAATATATTATATGGTGTAAAATATATATTATATACATCGCCATGCTTCTGTATACTATATAGATATGCGTATAACAATATAATATATATATATATATATATATATATATATATAATATATATAATATAAATCTATAAAGCCGAACAACATTTATTCTCACAGTCAAATTATTACTCATTTATATATGATGAAATATTCTGGTTGGAAACAAGCTCGAGGGCAGAGCTCTCTCATTTAATATCTAACCTCGTGGGACAAAAGCTGAGGAGGTAATAAATCTCTAGGTTTTGTAATTTTATTAATAAATAAATATTGTGGTATTTATGCTGATAAAAATATTAACTATCTGAGAAAATTATCTAAATAGAAGGTTATTTAAATGTTCTATGAATGTAATCTAAAGCATGTAAACAAAAATCAATACATGCAACCAAATTATGAAATGTATATTTAATATCTTAATCGAAGTGTTTTTATTACAGCGTAAATTGTTTATGTGTAATATTATTCCTAATTTTCCTTATTAAATTTCCTAGGTTTTTTTAACTGTCGATTTGAATCTCTGCGGAAACGCACAAAATAAATTGGATATTGATACTGAGTGTTACTCCAACTCCTTGATAGTTCACTTATTTCTCAAGAAGAAGAAATTTGTGACAACTGACGGCACATTGTCAGGATCCGACGGATCTTCTCAAGAAGTCAGAAAATTGCAGGCAAATGATACATAGACAGTGCAGCAAAACCTCTCTCAGTGTCCCCATAACACCCTCCAAGGAGGAGGGCAGGATAAATAGTAAGAATACTTCACAATGAAGGACCTAATTCTTAATCAAATGACCTCACTAGAGGCTCCATTCGATTAAAAATTATATATATAAATATATAATATATATATAATATATATAATATATATATATTATATAATATATATACTTAATATATATAATAATTATAAATGTACATGAAAAAATTGTTTTTTAATAAAAATATGGTTCCGGAACGGTTTGCGAGACTGGCCAAGTCGTATTATTAAAACAAAGAAAAAATATTTTTTGTTGTTATTATTTTATTATTATTATTATTATTATTATTATTATTATATTATCGTAATGCCCTACAGTGTATGCTACGCTAATTTTAAGGTAAAAATTTACATAATAAATAATATTGATAGGTCTAGTAATTTGTAATTTTAAGGGAAAATTTGATGGTGGGGTGATATTAGTAAACAAAGCTTCATATTGGAAAAATAGTGGATGGTGATAATCTAATTAAAGAAATTTTTGATAAAATCTACACTCAAATTCCTCTCTCTTTATAAATTCTTAACTATAATCCTCTTTCTATCCCTTCTACATTATATATATATATATATATATATATATATATATATATATATATATATATATATGATTGTGTGTGTGTGCGAGAAGCATATATAAACATTATACTATTCAAGGAAGGAAGAGAAGTTACAGAAAAGAAAGAGAAAGAATTTGCACTCTGAAGTGCTCCATCGAAGCATTTGAAGCAAGGCACAAACACACACGCGTCTTTGTGATCCAAACACAATCACCGCTCACAATCCTTAACTTTCCTCTCTATTCCGCTAGACTCACATACAAAATGGCGTCTCTTGAAGCCACAAAACAATTTTTGTTTCAACAACTTTTTTTTTTTTTTGATGATGCAAATTCCTATTGGAATTTTAATTTTAAGAGATATCGAGTTGTACTCACATGGCATTTACAATAAAAATTGTTAAATGGAAACCATTATAACTTTGTAAAAATTAACAAAAAAAAATATATATATATATATATATATATATATATATATATATATATATATATATATATCGGCGGAAATAAACTCCACCAACCTATATATATATATATATTTTTAGAACCAGCAGGACCAGGCGAAGGTCCACTCCAAGGTCCTAGGACCCCCAGACTATTTTTGGAGATATATATATATATACAGGCAAGCTGAATTTTCAGATAGTTTTTTTTTTGAATGAATTCGATTCAACATTCATCCCTGATGATATATAGAGTAAATTCATCGAGGAGAAGTCAAAAGTAGTAGCAAATAACCACGGTCGATAAGGAAAAAACTTCGGCAATTTTTTCACAAACTTGCAGGAAACCCTACATTTTGTGCAAATTTTTTAATAAGTGATTTACCTTTTAGGTAATTTTGCGTATAAATATTTATATATATATATATATATATATATATATATATATATATATATATATATATATATATATATATATATTAAGGTGTTACGGTAAAACTTAATAGTGCTAATATCGTGTATTACGGCCGCGTTGCATGTTTTTAGTGACCGCGTTAAAGATATTTCGTTCCACTTTCGTGTTTAATTTTAAGTAGTAAGGATGGCAGATGGACTAAATCTAGACCAAAGGGAGAATGGAAATGCAAATGAGGAGTTAGAGAGAGATAATGAAAATCTCGAGGTGAATGAAGGAGATAGCGCCCAAGGACAAGGACATGAAGGTCCAGGGGGGGGTAGCGATGTGCAAGGGACCCCTCCAGCACCAGTTCCAGATCCGAATATTGGCCAAAATCCTGATCACACTCTTCTGAGGCAAAACCCCCACGGTATTGGAGAAGTGGTACCTCCAAGGAGAGAGGACCATCCCCCCTATTACTTGAAAACCGCCATAGTGGACAGCACACTGGATTCACAATTGATGCCCAGCACCGCACAGGGCGCCGTACCGAAAAAGAGCCGAATAAACTGGGGTGCCACAGACCCTCAGACACCGAAACCCCATGGGAATAAATGGGAAGGTAAAGAAATAACCGTAGGTGCTCTACAAGGGCTAGAAGACCCATTATTGAATCCCGATCAGGTCAGGAGACCAGCTCTCCCACCTGCAGGGTACAACCAGGCTGCACAGCCACCGCACCGACCCCTAGGTGGGACAACAGGGTACAGCATGGCTACACAGCCACCGCACCAACCCCTAGGAGGGACAACAGGGCACAGCATGGCTGCTCAGCCACAGATACAACCTCAAGGAGGGACACCAGGGAACAACACATATCATAGTGGCCACCCACAGGGTGCCCCCCCTCCATCTTTTCAGCATAGTGGTTTTCAATACAGCGGTATTCCACCAGGGTACACCCCTATGCCTAACCAGTCGTATTCTTATCCCGGAATGTGGAATGGATATCCCTATATGCCTCAAACACCAGGAGTCCCAGTCTACCAAGCAAATCTTTTTACACCTGCCCTGCCTGAGGTGCCAGAAGCTTTGAAACTCCATGGTAAAAGTTTAAAGACCAGACTCTGGACTGGCATCCAGTATGAGGAGTATGTTGTTTCATTAAAGGAAAAACTCAGTGCTTTAGGCGCTCTAACAGAAGAACAAAAGATTACTTTTGCCAGATCATCCATTACATCGAATTTAGATAGTGAAGCTAGGCATTATTTGCTCCATGATCCTGTTTTCTCTCGGTTTAAAAACTTAGAAGATTTTTTGGCACAGTTGAAGTCCTACCTTCAACCGGAAGATAGAAGAAATGTTTTCGAGATCTGGGTGGACTTTGTAGAATATAAAAGAGGGAAAGAACAGCTTTTTACAGATTTCATAGTAGGATTAAAGAGTAAGCTTAGAAAGTATCAGAGTCGGATGTATGACCTCGATAAGGAGGCAATGTTTAATTCTAAACATATAAAGGTAATGATCATTGGTAAAATCATGCAGAACCTGTCAGAACGCAGGGATGGTGAGAGATTAAAAGACAAAATATTGCAAGCCATCGATATGGAAATAAGTTTAGCTGAATTGTTAGACAAATTATATCTAATTTCGAAAGGTGCTTTATTGAGAATGGATAACAAGAGACAACCGGAACTCCGCACCACAAAAGTGTTTATGGCCCGAGATGAAAGGGAAGATAGGCAGAAACCAGAGTACAACAACTCTTACAGGAAAAATAAAGAGCCTGTCCACAAACCAAGATATGGGGATAAGAGACGAGAAGAGATGAGACCAACTAATGTTTTCCGGAGGAAGACAGATGAGACAAGAACAGAGCAGACTCCACGAAAAAACAGAGGAATATTTAGAGGAGTGACTGAACAAGATTTGAGAGAAAATCATATTTGTTTTTCATGCGAGGGAATCGGTCACTCGTCGAGATTCTGCCGCTGGGAATTGCCGTACTGCCGGATATGTCAAGGTTATCACAGACGGGGCTCGCAACCCAAGTGCAGGGATGCCCCACCATGGAGACCCTCTCCCGGAGAGAACCAAATGTTCATTCCATACAACAGCAAAGTCGATATGGAAAACGGCAGAAAGGCCCCGAAACCCGAACGATTTGGTACAGATAGGCGAGGGCCCAGGACCTTCACGAAGA
>JABUQX010095771.1:15000-38084 GCA_015478945.1 Trachelipus rathkii | reverse complement strand
ATATTATAATTATATATAGAAATTAAACTATAATAATATATATTATATATATATATATATATATATTAATATATATATAGTAGAGCTCCTCAGAGTTCTGAAAAAATAGGTAGACACCCGTATATAGTATATATATATATAATATAATGAAATAGCATATTAGAGTTACCTAGGTAGAGGATAATAGAAATACATATAAAAATCAGAGTGTCTAAGCTGACATCATGTAACTCGGGAAAGGCAGCACCCACCTACTGAGATATTAAACAATAAAATATATATTTATAGGAATCAGCGGAAAATTCTAAGGAGGGTATTTTAAAAATTTTTTTATATGATTTTGATGAAAGAAATATTTAAAGAAAATAAATTTTTATCAAAAATTAGGGGGACTCGAGCCGAGCGGGGGACAGAGGGGGACGAAATCCCACCGTCTAGTTCACCGGAAGGCGAGAGACCCCGACTCCTTGCCATCGGTGTGGTCTACCCTTATGGTATCCGTTATAGTTAAAACAAAATAAAATAAATTATACATGTCATTTACACTTGTTACGTTGAACGTAAAGGGAAATAACCATAGAAGGTAAAACACGGCAAAAGATGGCAGGAAAGTCTGGTAGCACTATACTTGGACCTGACCCGCGTGATAATGACGGGAGGGTGAGTCTGCGTCCCTCCTTCTGTCCCCCGTTCGGCTCGAGCCCCCTAGATTAGAAAGGAATTAATTTTCTTTAATAATAATTTATCCAAATCCTAAAGGCAGAAAAAATATAAATATTAGAAAAGTAAATCAAAAACTCTTCCCTCAGAATTGTACAACGTCTGGCTTCCAGCACTGAAATCCAACCAAATAACCTCCTGTTACTCTCCCTCCATGTAAGGGGTGAAAGATGCGGCAATGAACCCGGGTTCTACAAGAGAATCTAACAAAGAGGAGTGTCAGCATAAACATTCTTAGAATACTCAACACTAAGGTCGTATGAGCCATGGTTACTATATATAACAATGTAGGGTGGTGATGAGGGTAATTGGCTCAAAATAAAGTCAATCAGTGCAATCAGAGTATTCAACTCATCTAGTTATTAAAGTCTACATAGAGTGTACTAAAATATATAAGTAATAGTAGATTAGTACTGAGAAATATATAGACGACTTAAAAAAGTATAGGCTCATATATATAATATAGACAAATCAATGACCTAAAGACATAGCTCAGAATACGTATTTAATACCAACCTCCAGTAATTAGAACAATATAAATAGGTAACTGAACAACGAGGTAATATAAGAAACAGACAAGTAATAGAATAAACAGACAAGTTATAGAAGAAACAGACAAAAGAACAGATCAAACAGACATAGGTATATAATCAGTGGATTCCTGAACAATCTAGGTATAGCCGCTCTCCAGAGACAGGATCAAAAACTTTTAATTTATATATAAAAAACGATACTATAATACAATCATAGTTATATGAATAAGGAGCAACGTAAGACAGCTCTCTCATAACTTGCTAGGCCCATAAATATAAGACATGTTCCGTAACAGGTCTAAATCAATTAAGAAGTATTCTCGAGTGGAAAGTTAGTAGTTGAAACCCTAGGTTATGGGTGCGTGATATGAAAGAATTATAAGGATAGGCTGAGGAAGGTTTGTGGAATGAGCCAATGTCACAAGCCAGAAACATCCACCTGATAAACATACGGATGGGACCACTTTCTTAATATTTAAAAAAAAAATACAACTAAACACTGAAAAACATATTTTGTGTAAAAGGAAATTATTTCAAAAAAAAGCAAAATTGCACATATATATAATATGGTCACGTTTCCCTATATAAAATTGATCTATCGTAATTTATTTATTGATATTAATTATTATTATGATTTTTATTATTTTATTATTATTATTATTTATATTATATTATGTATTATATTATGGATTATTATTTATATCTATCTAAAATATAAATTCTACATTGCCCAAAGCTAAAGAAAGTTACACGACATTAGATATCTCATAAAAGAATAAATTAGGTACAAGAAGAACTAACAAACCACATAAGTAGTGGCAATCAGCGTATGAATAACATGATTTTTTTTTTGTTAATATCTTCAAAACTACCCGCCCACATATATATATAGGTGAAACTAAGATAGGTACAAGAAACTAAAACAATTGGAATCAGCGTATGAAGATTGTTCTTTTTTTGGAAAAATGAATTTTTTTTTTTTTAAATTTCAAACTAACATAACGCTGAGCACAAAACTAATAAAATCGAAAAAGTACTTCCAGGTATGATCTGTTAATCGAAAAAAATAAATTTTTCACCCTTTTATTGCTAATAACATGACTTCTAGGAATCAGGCGTAGTGCAATAGTTTTATTATTTTATTATTTAGGTGGCTCGAGCCGACGCGTGAGTTACAGGGAGAAGGAGGAACAACACGTCCCCCGTGCGTCAGCCTCAGGGGAAGGACCGAGAGACTCGGACTCTTTGCATCAATTCTGGCCAACCAGGGCCGTCGATATAGTGCCCAAGGCAAGGGTATTCTTTTAAGTTAAAAAATAGGACAAAATACGTGATTACTTTTTATACAAATTTCATTACGCTGATTCATATACTGTTATTAGGTTTTCTGATACCGTTCAGATAGTTTTGGAGAGAGTTATTAATAAAATAAGAAAAAGAAAAAGATTTTTTTTCATTTTTCATACAAGACTTTGCTTACGCTTGATTCCAGGTACGATATGTTATTGAGACTTTCTTATGTAGCCTGGCGAGGACAGTAGATCATATTGAGTTTAGAAGACGTATCATGCTGGAGTAAACTTTAGTTTCACCATTATCTATACTCGATAAACGCCTGTATTACAGAAAATAGCGATTTTAAACAATCTATTGTATTATTGGTGTATATTAATCTTCATTATTGTATTTATTATTGATTATTAATAATTATTAATTATATATGAATTATTATTTAACTAGTCGTAATTATTAATAATAAAATGTATTATTACTATGATGCTATTAATATTATTGATTATGATATTATTATTATTAATGTTGATTATAAAAATTCATTCTTATTTATATTATTATGTTTATTAGTTAGATAGCAATAGATTGTTGTGTTGTGTGTGTTGTTGTTGTTGTCTGGTTGTTTTTTTTTTGTGATTATAGGCATAAGCCTTGTGACACGTACACTAACCCTATAATGTATAAGCCACCTTTGATGACTATAATAATATCCACAAAGTCTAATAGTATATTATGATATAGTATAAATCAGATAATAAGTAATTATAAATAACATTAGACATAAGAAGATATAGGAACCACGAAGAGACCTGATTTAATAGATATAGTAAGTTAATCTCAGTGGATAGTATACAAGTAGAAGTTGATATTGAATAAGATCAAAATATAAAAACGTTGGAGATATGGTGAAGGTTACCCAAGGAATGGAAAGGAAGCCAAAGAAACTATAGACTTTTAGAGAGAAAGAATAATTAATTTAGAAAGAAAAGTTTACGGGAATAATAAAAATACCTGGAATATATATATATAAAGAGCAGGTGTTTCAAATCAAGAGTGAAAAACAAAGAAAAAAAATAAAGCTATTAATATGTGGGTTTTTACTGAATCAGGAGCTCTCATCTATAACATAGGACCGAGCTGTGTCAATGTTGTTTCGTGTAGCTTTATTAAGACTCGTGGCAGACATTGTTTAATTGTGCAGGGGCTTTATAGTCTTTATATTTTTTTTTTTTTTAAACTAATGGAGACACACCAAGGGCCCAAGCCTATACCACCAACGAATGGCAAGAACGTCGGGGGTCGTAGGTCGGCGCATTCGCGGGAACGACAGGTAGGAACTATGTAGACCCCCTTCGGGCCGCAGGGTCTCCGGACAAGCCCGCTACTTTGGGTATAGTGCTAGGGGATTGGGATGTCACGGGAGGTATCCTCACGACCTCCCACGGAGAGTGTGAAAAACGTCCGCCCCTCATTGTTCCCGTCGGCATCGAGCCCGTAACATGAGGCGTGTAAGAATAGCTATATATACAGTAATATTTACGAGCGGGGCGCAAGGATTATAGGGCGTTGAGCCACGGAACAGTGCACAGAGAGGGGAGGAGACAGACAAGTATATATCCGCCGACATACCCACGTAGCCGGAAGCAAGGGCACAGGAGGGTGAAAAAAGGGCAACCCCCCCAGCAACAAAACAACAGGAGGCACCACCCCAACAATAAATACCAAAAAAGAGCGGAGGGGGCGCCCCAGAAGGGGGCGCCCTTCCCGGCGAAAGAGCGCGTCCAGGAGGGCCGAGGGGGGAGAAAGATAGCTGGGTGTGTTAGCCGACGTACCCGTCGTTTCCCCGGAAGCCCGAGACGGAAGACAAAAGACATAAGCAACCACACGCAACAAAAGGGAGCACCCATACGAGGCGGCCCATGACGACCACTCCAAAAAATTGAACATTAAGAGGGATGCAGGACAACAACCCAAAACAAGAAATGGAGAAAAAAAGCGGAATAAAAGGCAGACATAACGAAAAAACGCAGGAAGAATGAGAATCAAGAGTCATACCCCTTGGTCCCATAGTTTAAAAGAAAAACAAAAATAACTAAATATAAAACTTAACCGACAAACCATTAAAAACAATGTTTGTCTGCGCGATCTATAAGAGGTAGAGATAACCACGACGAATAGGCAGTGCGGTGTCTCTGGAGTAACTAGATGAATAATAAAATATATAAAAAAAAAAAATAAAGTATGAGATATGAATAAATGGTAGTTACGAAAGCAAGATTATTGCCATTGCTGTGTTCGCTGGTACTCATAGACTCAATATGTGAGTGTAATCGGACATTCTCTCTGTCTAATAAACTTTTCTCTAAATATCTGATAGTAGTAAGTAATTTATGCGTTGCGTCGTTGTTATAATTCTTAAGCCAATCACCCCCATTGTGTGGTATTAAAACCTCTGAGGGCTCTCCCCGATGAGGTAAGCATAAAAAAAATAATGCCAATATATATAAGTAGTAGTGCTCACTTTACAACGGGAAAATGAAAGTCTCATAACCCACACATTTAATGCCACCACTATTTCCGAGGTATTATATATAAATGAAGGTGATTATAGTATATATCAATTTAATATAAGTATATACTCCCAAAACAGTCCTATAGCTCGTATATATGAGTATAATATATATTAAGCCATATTAATACATATATTAGGCATATGTTGTGAGTTTAGCTAGTATATATAATATGAGTATATTACAGTGTTAGGATATTAGTGATGTCAGAAACATCCTCATCGCAGTACCGCGGAGCATCCGCACATTTTAAAGATCCGCATCCGCATCCGCACATTATTAAAATCCGCATCCGCGCTTTGCCCTGCGAATATTGCGAGGATAATATTATGTACGAAATAGTAATAAAAAAGATTGTATTAATAAAAAATACTTAATATAAATCTGAGACAGCACCAAAACTTTGAAATGTAATGACGTAAATCCCAAGACTCGATTAACTGTGGTAATGATGACTCATTTGATCTTACAGCATGAATTCATAGATTAAATTTAGCGTCAAGACAGACTGCACGAGATATAGGGATGCCAATAATCAGCGCCTCTCAGTTCTGCCTTCGAGTAATATCATTAATTTCAACGCAGCTAAGGAAGGCATTTTGAACCATATTCAAATGAAAGGATATTAATTGACGGTATATAAAAAGAAATGAAGAGAGAAAATCTAAGAGACTAGAGCTAGAAAAAAACGCTTTGGCTCTGGTGGAAATTAAATTGACCTTCATATGTCTATTGCAAGTTACTTAAATACATATGTATAGCAGTTTTTTATTATGTAACACAACTGATTAGAAACAGAGTAATAAAAATCGTCAACTTGTGTTGCAGTGAAAAACTCATCATCTGAACCAGTCTTCATTATTCGCCCCCATATATTGAGAAAGGCGAAACTTATCAAAACATCACCATTCTACAAGAAATCTCAGATTCACGGAAGATATCATTTACTCTAGCAGACGTCCAGCCGTTCGATGAAGAAAAACATATATTACGCAAAAAATTGTAGGCAAATTGCAACATGAAAATTCTGATAGCAAGAAAAGAACAACTAAAGTTAGTACAAATGGAAGATCTCTCGCAGATTGTGAAAAGTTAAGCAAAAATGTTTACCAAGATTAAGTAAACTTGCTAGGAATACTGGCCTGTCATCCGAAGTGAGAGCAATATTTAGCAATGCTCGGGCTAATATATATGAAAGAGAAACAATCTCAGCCTAGAAAAGAGGTGGAAAAATTGATGTTTCTCAAGCCAGAACCTTCCTATATTGAATTTCAAAACTAGAGCAAAAAAGATATATAATCCATTGTAAAATCCTTTGCATGTAAGTCAGAGGTTTGATTGGGGTGTCAATTTTGAGTTTGGGTGCCCGTCCCGCACCTGGTAACAATCAATATATTATAGATTGCTAGGCCTAAAACTCGAGATATATTATATATATAGTATATATATATATACTATTATATAGTGATATATAATAGCTATATATTATATATATAATATATGCAGTATATATTATATATTAATAGTATAGTATATAATATATAATAGATATAAGAAAACAGATGATATAGAATATATAGACTATATTATATTATATATATTATATATTATTAATAATAATATATACGTGAATAGATATAATATATAATATAAGTTTATGTTCATTAAAGTAATCTCCATTAATATACGCTACCTATATATAAGGTACGATATATATATATTATAATATATAGATAAATATATATTATATATATACTATAATATAAATATATAATATATATATAGAATATAATATATATAATATATATATCATATATATGATCAAAGCTCCGCATTCACTGGTTGGTATAAAATCAAACATCCGAAGTCGCAAAATGATGACGAAAAACATGAGCATCTGCTGCATCACTACATGGAAGATATATATATTAACTTAGTTATTAGTATAAATATAATATAATAATATATAATATTATTATATAATATAAATAGTATTAATAATATATTATAATAAAAATAATATATATTAGTTAATATATAATAAATAAGTATATATAATATATAGTATTAATAATATATATTAATATTAAGACTTAGCTGTCTTCACTGTCCCTCACCCAGGAAGGTCCTATGTTTGTATATAGAAAAATACCACGACTGCCAGTTGATTTCAGCATTGCGTCTCCACTCGGCTCGTCTTCCCACAGATCTCTCCCCTTAGCAATTTGCCTCCACACGCATGGCAAGGCCCACATCCATCAGTCAGCATATCCTCCTGAACAACGCTCCATCCCGCTCATCTCTCTCTGGTCATGTGGCTCTAGAGCTTCTTCGATCAGGTACTCACTCCCATATGCGCTTTCTTCGCCAGACCTGTCATCCTGGCATCTCTCAAGATGTCTTCCACCACTGATTCTGCGACGATCTATCCTCTCAAAATAGATGTCACATCCGACTTCCGTTCTAGACTCTTATACATTCACTAATTCATAATTTCTTAAATGTGGGTCTTTTTATACTATTACTCTAGAACTGCACGTCTCGTTTGGCCATTAATCCATAATTTCATGCTTTGATAGTGGCACACCATGTCTATAGCACCGTATATGCTAATACTGCTAAACACTCGCTTCGTAACAATACTTGCTTTTCACCGTCATACACCCACTGAGTATTGGGATCACTTATCATCAAAGGAACACAGCCTTGCCACTTACTATCGAACTCGGTAAAAGGGAAAAAAAGAAAAAACAAGAAACAAAAAATGCGTGATCTCAGCATCACACCCTCCGTCCTCCGTATATATAAAATATGTATATTGTATTTCTTGTAAGTTACTTGCAAGTAATGTTTCTTCCCCCCATGATCTCCCAATCTTCCATTGCATGCTTGCCTCTGGACTATGAGATTATGCCTAAATAAAACGGTTACAATGAAACAATGAATAATCCAAGTTTTCGCGAAGACATCTAGCCTATCTTTCTATCTGTCACTACTATCACTCCACACCGTGCCAATCTAATCCGCGAGGATGCCATGATGTCTCACTCCATGTTCCCCCACCCTCTTTAACCGTCCTCAATGATTTTAAAGCTCGAGCAGCAATGAGCAATGAACCAGTTGACAATACGCGTTCACCGTCTAAGCCCTTCATACAAGCCTCAAACGATTTTTCATTATATATAGATATCGCCTGGTCTCACCATTGCACTTTGCACTTTGTGAGGACTCACTCTTCAGTGTCCATCACACAATTCTCATCCCACTCCATTAATTCTCTTCATGAAAACACCTCCATCAACTCCATTCTAAGGTACCTGTCAAAAGCTTTCCCTTAAAGTCCATAAACACTAGCACGAAATCACTCCCTATTGTATTCGTAAATCTTCTCTCAATCGTCTCAGGTGACAATAAGAGTCTGCGACTGCGCTACCGCTTCGTTACCATGCTGTTCCTATCTCCTCGCGCACGTCCGTAGGGAACTACGGTAGTAAAAGGCCCCTCACCCCGGGCCCAACCCCCTCAGTAGTTGTAAGAGGGGCCTAGTATATATATATATAGCTACCTACCGCCTTCCGTGCCCGAACGTATAGGAGGGGAAAACGCATATAACGGTATCTACCCCCACCCGGGGTGATCCCACTAGTGACTAGGCTCGACTCACCCGTGAACAATTATACCTATTAGTATAGTAAATACGAGTGTAGAACAATAAAATATATAGATGAATATAATTAAGAAAATAAATTGGTCACCCTATTCGCTCAAAAACAAAAAAGACTTATGCCAATACGTTACATATAATTTTTGACGATAGTTGTAGTTTCTTGCAGATAGATAGGTAAGCTAGGTTAGTTTACAAGCATGGTAGTTACATTATATATAGTTATTTGTGTACTTATGTTTAGGTTAAGAACGCTAGATTTATATATAAGATAATTGGGGCTGTATTTAAGTTATAATATACTATATATACTATATACTCTGAAGATGAGAGTAATATCCTCAAAATAGATATAGTATATCCTATAACTAGCGTTTAATTATATATTGGTAATATAGTATATAAGTGAAGTAGTAGAAATAATAATGAAGGTGTGGGTGCAATAATTGTATGTTAATATGGTATGAATTTCAGAAAGGGCCATGATGTGTGATCTCGAAAGTAGTAGACACTTACAGAATAAACAGGACATTTGGAACTCACTATTATAAAGTTCTCTCTACCGAGATGTAAAAAAAAATTTATATAAAAATGTAGTGTATAGGCTAAAATTATACAAGATGTATACTATCCGTACATACCCTAAATTAATCCGGCTCATATAAATAAAAGGTAATAGTTATATATTATGTAATATATCCATATATATATAATATTAATACTATGATCAGTGATGGGGGAAATCCCATCCAGAATCGGATTCGGAAATCGAAGGTATCTGGATTTCGGATTGTAAATCGGATATCGAACATTCCACACAGTGGATAGTCGGGGCATTCGGATTCGAATCCGAAGTGCTGGATCGGATTCGAATTCGAACATTTTTAACACACACGGATTCAGATTAGGAGCTCGATTCCGAATCCGATTTCGAATCCGAGTTATATTTCTTGTTTTCACAGGATGTCAAAAAAATGCATTAAAAAAAAAACAAAAAAAAAACGAAAACTAAAAAAAATTGCATCATCATTTAGGAGCCAATCACAGTGCTCTAAGAGCCAATCAAAATGCATATTTTTATTTTATTGACCAATCAACGTAGAAAATAGAAAGACCTCGGATGACCTCATCCCCAAATACCTATTCCTTTTGCACCATCAACCCATACACATTCACTATCACTCTTCATTACCTGTTGATATTTTACAGATTTTCAAGAGAAGGCTTTCTTTTTCCACACTTCAAGTAGATAGCAACTGTACACTACTATAGATATATACTATATAATAGTATAAATATATATATAATTATTATATAATAATATATAATATATATATTATAAAATATATATATATATATTATATATAATATGATATAATATATTAAATATAATAATAATATAGTTAATATTGTTTAATTTTTCGAATATAAAAAGTAAAAAAAACGTACTATTTAATTTGGTTATATTATTTTCTTATATGCCCATTTCATCCTTCTAAACGCTTCTTGAAAGTGAATCTTCATACATATGACATTCGCTTCAAACCTCGAAGAAGTTTAAAAATTACTGGCTAATGTGGTGATTAAATAAGTCAAGGTAATGCCAAACTGATTTGACCATACAACCGAACAGTCTTTCACCTTTAGAATCAGATAAAGAAGAATTGTTCTCAAATTTAATTTTACATTCAGTAGGGTATATTTATCTGGATGAATATATTAATATAACAGAAACGGTAGAGCGACGTGAGTTTCGCATGGCAAGGTCGCGGTTTCGAATCCGTTATTCGGACCTAGGTAGAAAGTTTAGCCTAGAGAGAAAGTTCCCCTCCCGCTGTGAGTAGGCTCTGCATTGCCGCGTGACGTTCGTCAACTCCCACTCTAAATAAAAAAATGCTTACTCATCGTAACGCATATCTCCTAGCAAGGGCGTACGCAGAATTTTCGTAGGGCCGGGGGGAGGCCAAATAAAAATAAGTCATTTGTTCCAAACACTCTGAGCCAAAGAGAGTTGGACGTCATAGGTAATGAATATAATTTTTTACAAATGTACATCTTACCTCTATCTCAAAATGGCCAATATGAAATTATGATTATATTTCAACACAAAAAACTAACGAAATTACAAGAAAATTGCAAGAATACTAGTGTGATACATTTGATCTTACGATTTATCTACTTTGGAAGTAGTTGGCACTACGACACATAGCGTCGTGGATGATGCAGAAAAATTATTCGACACTGCCCATATCACTTTCAGCACCTTTCTCTCCAAAACTAATTTTCTGTGAAACATCAAGAGGCACGCCCTGTTCAACCGGATTCCGGTCATCGCGACTTGAAGTCCATGTTTTAACTCTGAACTCCAAACCAAGTAAAGCTGATGCCTTTCAGATCGTGCTTGTCGAACATGGTTGACCTATTTCGAGTATACAGTAACAAGAATCTTTGTATCATCGGAAAAAATGCCTTTCCTTCTTAATCACATTCACCTAATTTTATACAACTTTTTTAGTCTCACGTCGAGCTTCGTTCTCCCTCCAGTCACATACAAGAGTTAAAGCCTCCATATGATAGTCTCCAGTCATAAAAAGTTATTCAAATTTACTTGTTTTCTCATTCAAGAATTTATTATAGCAAAAGAGCAGCATCAAGCAGACGAGAAAGTAATAAGAGAAAAGCTGGTGAATTCTTTCCGAGATTATCTGCTTCAAGGAACTGTGAAGAATCCAGTATGATATTAGAAAATAGTCCCCATCCAATATCTTCAATCGGTGGTAGTCAGGAGGATTTCGAGCGATGTTTCGTGCGAATCCACACTCATGGTTGGCTGAAGAAAAAAATAAGATATTAAAAATATCTGCTTTATCATTGTATAAATTTCTTTTTATAGTATCGTTGTTTGAGCCGTGATCTTTCACAAGTAAAAGAATTTTATTCACATGGTTCGAGCATTGAAGAAGGTGTAAACTCTTCGACTGTAGATTTATAACGACTGGTTAGTAGGAAAGCCGAATCTTGTGTTGTATCACCAGTTGGAGGGAAGAGAATACAGGTTACTGTGTGCACGATACAGCGAAAAGGCATTTTTCTTGTAGGCAACATGCTACTTTTGCGCAAGTTTCCAACCCGCACATATCCACGAAAAATAGTGTCTGAATATTAAATACTACCTTATTTTTTGCCAATGCGTTATTCGCAAAAGGATTCAGAAGACAATTGATAATGTCTTTAATAATGATACAGTATTCGATTTCAGAGAAAATTCAGTCGTTTACTAACAAGATCAGTAGGATGACTCGCACAATGAATAATATAAACGCTTTTTTGTATTTTTTTCTCATTATTCTCTGACTCCTCCTTGCTTTCCTGCCATAGCTGAGCAGCCATCAAAACCTTGTCCAACGCATTTGGTTGTGATCATAGGCCAATTCTTGTCAGAAAACATCATAGCAACTTGCTATAGGTTTTGTCACCCATGGCATTTTATAATGCAAATCCATTTTTTTATTGTAAACACACATTTCCTTCTCATCAAAAAATCTGGTTCCAATAGAAATTTTGCATTCCCAGATATCTCAGATATATGTCGATTAGACAGATTACTGTATATGCTTCTTCACATCTGGCATGTTCATGTCATGTCCTAAATGCTCTAAATGGTATCATGCATTTTCATTTTGTATCCTTATGGTATTTATAAGTTAAGCATTTTGCCCCACCTTTAAGGTGTTCACTCATATATTTCCAGAATCTATGCAAAGAATTAGAATCTTTGAAATCTTTTCAGTTGTTCTGCATCATGTAGAGGAAAATCGTGTACCCCACAAAAAAATAGTGCTGTTATTACAGATAAAAATTAGCTTTTTGTTTTCTCCAAGAGCGCCTGATGGTCCAGGTTACCATTTCATAGTCCATGCTAACACACTTCAGAAGGAGTCCTGCTCGTGCAGCTTCCAAGTGCCACCTCTATTCAAACAATGGCTCTTACATATTCATGAATTTCTTCGAATTCGTGAAAGGGTGTTCACACACAAAGGGCACCTCTCCGAGTCATCCCATTGATAGAGTCTTTGTGCGGGAAAAAGAACGCAATGCAGACAGGATACTCCCTTCAAGTATCTTGAATATACCAGCCAAAGGAGAAGTATTTGTTACAAAGCCAAACCATGCCACGAATTTCCTTTTGAGATGGCTGTAGCGTCATTTGCAATAGAAGTGCGATTGAACTGTTGAGAGGGTTTCCAATGATTCTTCAGCGGATTTCTACTCTTTTATGTCAGACGCATTAACACAGGATTGTCCACCATTTCCTAAAGTCAGCTGTCTATTCTCATACACCTTCTGCTTGCAAGTTGAAGAGCCCATACTACCCTCCACTGATTGTGGTTACAGACAACTACCTTCGCTTTTTCGTATCACTACGGCCCGAGGCAGCGTTAGGCTGATTGCTTCTTTCTAAGACCTGCTGAAAAGTAGATATAGTATTGACGGTAGTAAACGCTCCACCCCGCCTATATTAGGTATGTATACGCATACAACTACCCCTACTACACGTATATAGTATAGTATAGCTTATAGTATAGTAGTATATACATATAGCCTGATAAGCCTATATATATATAAAAATATATACTATTATATACGATCGCATACCCGTACTATATATATACGATAGGGGTGGGGTTATATCTACAATAACGCCCCCGCATATATAACCCTACGCTATAGTACTATCACCCCGATATATAGGATATATAGTATATATAATAGTATAAAGAAAAATAAATATAAAGTAAAATAATATAATCATACGCTATCACTCTAATGACCTATATTATTAGTAGTATATAACCGTATATTATAAGTATAATATAGCCAATACTATACCTCATATACTTATTATATATGTATAGTATATTATATCTATATATAAAAAATATATCTCAATATGTATATAATCTGACGTTAAAGGCGGCTAAGTAGATAACACATTACAAAACCGAAATTAAAGAAGAAATTATTATTTCAGCGCATTAGAAGTTATACTTCTTTAGTTAAAACCCTATTTGTTAGAGAAATTCAAAAGTGACAAACCCAAGTGTCTTACCATTTTCTCTAAAAATCCCCTCTTTTTTTTCGCAGTTAGGGGGCCCGAGGCCCCCTAGCCCCAACCTGCGTACGCCCATGCTAGAAGAAACGAGAGAAAATCCTCTTTTTGTATAAAAAAAAAAGAGAAAGCTTTTTTTCCAAAACTTTCCAAATTTGCACAAAAATACTCTACACTATTCTGCAACAACTCAGATGTTTGCACACAGAATTTTCAAATTGCGGACAAGAAGGGTCATATAAGATCCAAAGGAAGAAATAGATTACTCCTAAAACATCGACACAAACTGTTAATTTAGTAGAGAATATATGGTTAAAACATTTCTCAATTTCAATTTTTTAAAAGTATGTTATGTTAATTATAAATAGTTAATAATAACGTACAGTATAAATGTATTAACATACAACAACAATTATAAAAAGGAAGCTTAAGAATCAAAATTAAATTTTATATGAGGAGGTTAAATTTCTTTAATATGAAATTAATTTAATAAATGTATATAGTAATATAATATAGTATATATAGGCTATATATATATAATTATAATATATATATATATATGATATATAATATATATATTATATATATATATATATAGGGGGTATATAATATATAAATATATATAAATACCTACCGATAACGCCGTATACTATCATACTTATACGATACGTATATACTTAATTATATTATATTATAGACCTATATATATATAATATAGATATAATAATATATATATATTATAGTACCTAAATAGGTAATAAAAAATATTATAGATATAAAATATATAGTAACTATAAAAAAATATTAAATATACTATATATAGAAAAGCCCCTTACCATGAAGAACTAAGGCTACGAGTATACTAGGGCCATATAGTATTAATATATAGTATGGCTATATATATATATGGCTAACGTATACTCCTTAAATATTATAAGCAGGAATAAATAATACATAAAAATAAGTAGTCTAATACTATCATATTTATATATATATAACAGCTACACAACCATAAACTACTAATATACGCATATATTCAACCGGAGTATTAAAAGAACCTAATAATTTATAACAAGCACCTAAATATAATAATACCTGCTTAAATATATATATATTAATAATATAGGTTATATATTTTTATATATAAGGGTTTTATAAAATAATTATAACTTAGAAAAATATATACCTGCGTATCTAGGATTTGCCTATTATTATAATATTATTTATATTTTTTATTTAATATTATATTATTTTAAATATATTTGTATATTATAAATATATTATTGATATTTATTATAATAATTTTTAAATATTAAGCCGATCTTAATAAAAATGCCTTTTTTTCCAAAATCAACTCAAATGCAAACTTATTCTTACCATTTCACTAACTCGCAAAATTAAAACTGGGTCAAAACTTTACGTTCTTTAGCACGTTACGCTCGTACCAAATCCTTACATATATAAATTTTACAAATATTTTTTATAACTTTGGATTTATAATTATTAGATAGTTAGAAATTATCATATATATATAATATATAAATCATAATATAAATATATAATAAAAAATTTTTGTTTACCTTCTTAAAATCTCTCTTGCCCTATTTAAATCTTTTTAACTATATATGAATATCCAACTTTCAAAACATCAAAAAAGTTAGGCAAGTTTATCTGTAAAACATGACCAACAAAAACAAATACTTCATTTTCTTCTCATACAACCAACCTGATCTATTTCAATACTGAAAGTAAAAAAAAAAATTTCTTTCAAAAGGTTTTTAGAATATATATAAATATCTCATCATCAATTTTACTAATAAAACAAAGTTTTAATAAATAAATTCAGATTAATTTTATAAAATTATATGCCTAGACCAAGGTTGGCCAACACTGTCAGTCATATTAGCTTATCGACATGAGGCTTGGCCAATAAACACAAAAGCTCACTTGAATATAGAGAGGCAACATGCAAAATGATGATGAACTGATGTTAGATAAAAGCTCACCCCCCGATTTTTTCAATTTTTTCACAGTTACACTGTAATAAAAAATAAAGATAATTGTCTTAAACTGTAAAACACCTATAACCAGATTTCTTCATGAAAAATCTGTATTGTTAAAATTTCTAATTTTTACTGAGTTTCTATCTGTATAAAAAAATATTTAGACTTTGCACTTGCATCGTCATCCCTTTGGAGCAATGATATTTGCAGAGTACATTGGTAATTAACTATATCAAAGTTTATGGACTTTTAATATATGGTTAATCTAAAGCATTGCTCCATTCTCTCCCTTAAAGCTTTAAAATTGAGGAACCTAAATTTTCAGTGAATATATTTCTTCAACCTAATTGAGAAAAATAAAAATGGAAGATATAAAAAGAAATAAAAATCTGTGAAATATATTAAATATATTATTTAGCATTTTCAAAATCATAATTGTCAAGTTTTATGTACTTTCATTTAAGCTAACATAAAATGAGATATCGTTTAATACATTCTCTGTTCAACAAAGATTTTGCGAAATTAAATGAAAACGATTGTTTATAGTCAATTTCGGTAAGATAAAAACAAAATGTGATCTTATAAACGAGCTACCACGTATCACTTTTGAGAAATTTCGTGCTCCAGGCTGGGCTTCAACCTTTCATTGTCCCGTGAATATCATCATACAGGTATTATCAGAGTGGACTTACAGAAATCCCAACGAAGAACGGCGGAATTCCCTGGCATGAATTCTCCTCCATTATGTTTACTTGATAACGTAATTATGCGTGTGGAACTTACTCATCAAACTACTGAAGAACCAGATGAACACAGTTAGGATAGACGTGGAAATATGAAAGATTATTTAAATAGACAAAAGTGCCTTCACCCAGTTAAAACAGAGACAAGAGAGTAGAAACCGCAAACCGCAGACACTACAGCTGTTTCTAGTTTAGCACAAAGATCCATATCTAGAATACACCCAATATTAGTGTCTATACTTATTATAAGTATAAGGTACTGAATCACATTAAAGTGTATTAGAAAGGTGCAGATGCTTCCTTGTATGAGTTATCCCCTCCCTTTTCTAGCACTTCTAGCACGGTATATCCTACGTCATAGAACACCCAAATCATTGGTGTCTATCTTATGTTATAAGGTATGAGGATCCGATTGGTGTATATAAGAATGTGCTAGGCTGGTTCCTTTCCACCACTCTACTCCACCCCCCTTTCTAACCCTTCTAGTGCAAGGATATTATAATCGTATGGTGGATGATTCGATATTGGCACGATTTAGCGATAATCTAATGGCTGAAGAATCGACACCTCGTGGCGTCATTGACTTGAATCGATTCACCCTAATATTAAAAATACATTACCCTACCCCCTTTTCTAATGCACCTGTGCAACATTTTTGTTTCTGGAGCTATGAAGCCGAGCTCGGTGTTGCATAGTATGTTTTGAGGTATGCTGAGTCGATTGCCGCTATTGCCGAGCGCCGTGGCGTTTCAGCCGTTGCGGTTTTAGAACGCACCAACATGCGTTTTTCGGTAGTGGCCACCCGTCAAACCTATCATGACGGGCGTCAAACAGGTAGAATGTCCCCAAAAAATGAGATCCGGTAGTTATTTCTCCTTTCAACGCTAGAGGTCCCCATGGCCCTAGCTAGCCTGTTTATTTGGGCCTCAAACAACACCAAATGCTGCAAAGTATCTTAGCAAAGTTATAAAGTAGGAGAGCATCTATCCTCTTCAAACCCAGTATGCCTTTCTTTATATGGCAACACGTTGCATACAATGTTTCAAGTCGCGCTAGCCGCCCATGGGGTCCCCGCCCCAAAACCTAAAAAAAAATAGATCTCTGCTGAAAGCTTAGAAATTCTCTGCAGAGTGTATAAAAAGAATAAAAATGAAATGGAATGGCCATGCCAAAATAAATGGCGAACCATAAGGCTGGAGCATGAGTTGAGACGCGGTGCCAGAATGAATTTGCCCAAATCACACATATTAGACAAATGCAAAGCATGCCCTGGCATCTATAAGTTTTCAATGGTGTAGAATTCATTTTGAGGGCTTCCACCTGGAACAGCTTGTGGCTCAGCTTCTAGCATCGACATGCCCTACATCCAAGAATACACCAAATATTAAGTGTCTTTACCCATAGTTATAAGGGGTACGTAGAGTCGATTGCGTATTAGAAGGTGCCATTTGCTTCCTTCCACGAGTTAGTACCCAACCTCTTTCTAGCAATTTCTAGCAATGACATGAAGTCCTACGTCATAGAATTACACCCTAATATTAGTGCCCACTCCTATGTTTTGGGAGGTGAGGATCTGATTGGTGTGTATTGTAAAGTGTTGTGATGGTCCTTCCTTCTGCTGGTTAGTACCCCCACCCTTCTTTTCATGTGCAAAGCTAACTTTATTTTTTTCGAGCTAGAGAGAGCTGGAACTTAAGTAAATTTATGTTTCGAGGTATGCCGAGTTGATTTCTGGCATTACCGAGTGGATCGGAGCTCCTTAGTCTTTTTGCAACTGAAAGGTGGTGCTCTATATATATATATTTTATTTTTAAAGGTGCTTTCTAGTTAAGATATTCTCTTCAAACTGGCTACCGTGGTTGATGAAGGTGCCGCCTGCCTGGGCCCAGGTTTCCTCCCGCCACGTCCAAGGAGGAGGGTCTGAGCCCCCAAAACCAGGAAAAGGACTGAAGGTTGAAATTTTGGTGGGGCAGAATAAGAAAATAAATGAATAGAGAATACGCTGTACCGGTTACGAGCTGATTTGTAGGAGCCGAGTTTAGGATTGCGGAGCCAGACTGGAATTCTGGCTCCAGTGCATATTGAGTCAATTGATGTATGTTTATAAATGTTTCAAAGGACATAGATTCCGAATTTTTGGGGTTTCGTAACCCCAAAATGAGTTTGAAAAAATTGGAAAACTGGAAAATTGGAAAACTGGAAAACTGGAAAACTAAGAAGAATAAGAAGGAGGAGGAGGAAGAATAGTTTTAGGACTAAAGAAGAAGAAGAAGAAGAGTATGAAGAAAGAAAGGAGGAGGAAGAAGAAGAAGAAGAAGAAGAAGTTAAAAGAAGAAGAAGAAAGAAGAAGAAGAAGAAGATGAAGAGGAAGAAGAAGGATTGGAAGGAAAAAGAAAGAAGAAGGAGAAAAAGAAGAATATGTTTAGTTAGAGGTCGTATCCACACAGTCTTAAACATTTTTTTTTTTCAAACTGAGGCATTTTATTTATAGAAAACCTGTTTCACACTAAAGTTAGAGTTGTAGTTATAGATCAAGTTAAAGTTAAAGAAGTTAAATTTCTTCTTCAAGTGTTGAAGGATAAGATTTATATTTTTCATGTATTAAATAAAACTGGAAGTTGTTTGATTGTATTTTTTTTTAATGAAAAACATTTTTGTTTTTTAAAAAAAATTTTGCATTATAGAAAACATTTTTGTTTTTTGAAAAGCATTTTTAAAAACATTGTTTCCAGGAAAAAGCAAAATTTCCATGAAAACATGTTTTTATGAAACATGCTAATAAAGAGTAAAACAACAGTAAAATAGCCTCAGGGGGGCCCCAATCACCCCCACCCCAATTGTGTTTTACTATTCTTATTGTTTTACCATATTTTATATTATGAATATATATATATAAAGTATATATATATATATATATATATATATATATATATATATATTTATATATATATATATATATATATATATATATATATATATATCCCATCTATTTTTTCTTTTACAAAATAAACATAACATAATAATACATCGTAAGGGTTAGTTAAAACAAGATTTTTAAAAAGACTACTCTTACTTCCAAAAACACTTTGATATTAAAAGAAGATATATATGTTATATAGGTAGTATATATATATATATATATATAGTATATATATATATATATATATATAGTATATATATATATATATATATTATGTATATAGTTATAATATATATATATATATATATATATATATATATATATTATGATATATATATATATACATATATATTATATATATACATATAAGAAAATATTATATTATATATTATATATATTTTTTTATATATATATGTATATATATATATATATATATATATATATATATATATATATATATATATATATATATATATATATATATATATATACATATATATTGTATATATATTTATATTATATATATATATATGTATATATATTTCTTATATATATATATATATATATATATCCATATATTAATATATACATATATATTATTACATATATATATATATATATATATATATTATATAAAATATAAGATGATATTATTTATATATATATATATACATATATATTATAAGGATAATTGAAAGGATATAATGTTGTTTTACATAATAGGGATTTGTAAGACAGAATCACTACAATTTTTTAAATATATTTATATATGTATATATATATAATATATATATATGTTATATATATTTATATATATATATATATATATATATATATATATATATATTATATTTAAAAAACTTAAAGTTCTGTAATATTTTAAAATCACTGAATGTAAACAACATTTTATATCTGTTAATATTTATGAATATATATATATATATATATATATATATATATATATATATATAATATATATATATATATATATATATATATATATATATATATAGTTATATATATATATATATTAATATATATGTATATATTTATATGCGCGTGGACATGAGAAAAGTGTTATAATTCAAGAGCTTACTAGATTAAGCCGATCTTCCTGATGAGGGAAAACGACTACGTGTAGCGAGAAAGAGATGTGGTGAAGCATATAGATCAAGAGTATTTAAGATTTATTTAGACGATCTGGGATGCGTGTTCCTTAATCAGCTGTTCCAGATTGTTGGAGAATAACGATAAATATCTTGGCCTCCTTCAAACTTATATCAGTATGAGAGGAGCCCAGCCATCCACTCAGTGTGGTGTACGTTGAAGTCCACTCAAGTAGAGGACCTCAGCATTTGGATGAGAGGAAGCAATAGTCTCGTGAGAGGTATCAATATGAAACCGACCATAGTTTAAACAATTAGTTTAAACTAGACAAATATATATGATGTTATATATATATATATATATATAGTTATTATATATATATATATATATATATATATATATATATATATATATATATATATATATATATATATATATATATATATATATATATATATATATATATATATATATAAACAAATTACTCATATTAACTTGTTCATAGGGAACCACAACTTGCTAAGTAACATTAATACCAATAGAAGCTTTGATTGCGTTATTTACACCAAAGGGTCAGTTCTTGAATGGGTACAATGTGTCTACCTTTATGCTGTTGTGTTTTTATGCCAGGTAATATATATATATATATATATATATATATATGTTATATTATATATATATATATATATATATATATATATATATATATATATATATATATATATATATTATATATATATATATATATAGCATCCAAAGCATAATTATTGGGAAAAATTAAAATTTATGTTCGTACTTATGCCAAGATTGGGCAAGCAAAATTGATATAAGTAGGAGCCAAATTGTACAAAGGTTTCCCCGTTGCCTTATTGAGCACTTCTTTCCAATCTTCTCTCCCACTCTCTTCTCATTATCACTCGGATTAAATCCACTCACTTGCTTGCTCCAAAGAAGAAGTAAATCCGAATTACAAGAAAACCCAACTATCAAGCAAAGGAGGTAAAACTTCAGGAAAAGTCCGCAACAGCAGAGATGACTCATCTCAATTTTCAAACATTTCAAAAAGAATAAATTGGCAAGGGAGGTAAACGCAGGAAAAGTTTGAACCTGCTAATCAAAAGTTACGAAGAAAAAAAACAGAGAATCTCAATAAAGGGGAGACTGCTGTTATTTATATTTTATTGAATAAATCGTCATTTGTTTTACGATTTTTAAATCATTATCCAATTCATATAGAAACCTACATCAAGAACCAAGAAGATTAAAATTTACATTAAAGAATGTACTTTAAAGGCCCTTATAATATATATATATATATATATATATATATATATATATATATATATATATAGTAATAGATACTATATATATATATATATATATATATATATATATATATATATATATATATATATATATATATATATATATATATATATATATATAACTCAGAGAACTGAATGCACCTGCTCAAAGCTGAAGAAAACCCCAAGTCCAACGAACCTAAAAGAGTAAAAAGAAGAACGACTAAACATACAGGAGAGCGCCAGCTCAACCACTAAACAACTCTTTAGAATGAACAAAAGATCCCTACATATTCTCCTAACCTGCCTTGAAAATGATATGTACTAGGATCCTTTAAAAGTTCAAGAACCACTATTTCTCGGATGTCTATGTGAGCATCCTCATTTTCCTCCAGGAACATGGCGAAACACCTGAGGAGTGATTCTTCTTCTCCAGGTACCTCTACCTGCATAAAGCCGGTTAGGACGACAAACTGATTACCCGAGCGGTTGTAAGATTCCGATACTATCACTGGAGAATTTTTCGATTCTACATAAGAAAGTGGCGAGCACGACATTGCATCAGCAGGAATGTTTTTCTCTCGTTAATATGCTGCACATCGTATTACATTAGTTGACTATGTTCAGAATCCTTTGGCAAAATAATCATCAGCTTGTTGCGATTATTTTGTATTGTGCGCCTTATGATGACTATATAACAAAAACCTTTTTCATCATAAAGAAAATTTGCAAAACTTTTACAGAACACCTTAAATATATTAATTTGCACTCCACGGTAAAATGCCGCTGATTCGTTTTAGAAAGTCATAGAAATTAAGGTTTTAGGCCGAGACTTCCTATCTTTCTGCTATGACAGAACTGCTCCAGCACCGATATCAGTCATTGACTGAGGTCTAAGACCGCCGAATCTAAAACCATATTTCTCGGAAAAGTTAATAATGGAGGACTCACTAAAGCTGACTTAAGTATTTCAAAAGCCGTTTGGCACTCTTGTCCAACAATCAAAACGCCTTCCAGTATAGCAAGGTTATGGTTTAATTATAGAATAATAATTATGAATATCGAATAAATAGTTTACAATGCCTAAAAATTGATTAAATTTATAACCGTTGTCAGG
>JABUQX010095771.1:5000-10000 GCA_015478945.1 Trachelipus rathkii | reverse complement strand
TTTTAGATATCAAAAATCAATGTTAATTCTGACGGGTCATTATCTACAGGCATACATGTCAAACCCATGTTAAATGGGTCTGTATATGAACTATTGATCCTATTCACCGACTATTTACAAATAATCTATCGTAAAAATTTTAGTTTACAGAGCATACAACCTATGTTCAACTTAGAAAACTTTTTGATGACGAAATTTGCAGCATTAAGTGAAGTTTAATACTGTGATCATCCACCAATATATCAGTTGAAATTTAATTAAATAAAAGCCATAAAAAATTAATTATAATAAAGAAAGTAAAAAATAACCAGAAAATTCGATAAATTTCTTTTCAAAACTTCCATGCTATTTGTCAATAAGGAGAGAAGTGCTTTCGTAATATTTTGAATCTCACCTCAAAACTAAAGACACATCAAAAATTAAAGTCAGACACCATAAGTCCAAACAACTGAAATCTTCCTTTAGCACAAGAGATGCTTGCCCGACAACCATCACGTTGTGTACCATTTAACTGCCTGAGTTAGACGTACGTCGACATATATTGGTTACACGAAAAATAGATTGTCGGACAGGCATATCAAACTTCTCTACAGTCCCAGCAAAATCTCTTGAACATTTCAATACGGCATATGGTCAATCAACTGATTAGTAATATTTCTAAAACAACTTCACAATATTATACGATCGTGTGAAGTCCAGAAACTTAAAATTGTAAAGGCCTTCTACGTCAACACACGCAACCAGACATTAACATTAAAATTTTATTGTATTATCAGTCAGACTCAATATTATTTGATTTAACTTATAATATTAAATCCCAAATTTTTTTTTTTTTTAAAAGAAAAAAAAAAACAAAACCTTTTTTTTATTGGCTTACAAGAAATAATCCTCTGAAGACGGTCTCTAGTTTAGAGACGAAACGCGTCGGGAAATTCTATGTAAATATATCTTCTTCTTCTCCTGTATATTATTATTAAGGATTATTTTAAGGAAATTAAATTATGTATAAAAATAAATATTTAGAACGTTGAAAATAAAATCAAAAACTTTAATAATAATAATAATAATAATAATAATAATAATAATAATAATAATAATAATAATAATAAGTAATAATATATAATAATAATTTAATAATAATAATTAATATAATATTAATAATAATAAAATAATAATAATAATAATATAGTTCTCTAAATTTTCGATTCCGACTCTGACTCCGACTCCGACTCCGACTCCACTTACACAGGAATCTTCGACTCGGACTCCGATTCCGACCCCACTTGCACAGAGTTTTCGACTCCGACTCCGACTCCGACTCCGACTCCGACTCCGACTCCGGGAAAATTGCACGACTCCACGACTCTGACTCCAAGATTCCGACTCCGACTCCGCAGCCCTGAAATAACCTCAGGTCCCAAAAATATTTACTCGTATTCAGTTTTAAGTGCATTATAATGTTCCAGATACGTGAACTAGAAATATCGTTCAAACCTTCAGAAGAATTTGCTTAAGTCCTGACCATCATCTGGAACAAACTCTGGGGGCGGTTCTGCGCGAGGAAAAAATCTCTAGAATTTAGTTGTCAGTGGAGTAATTGAATTGGTGATCACGGATAACTGTGCTTACACAGCATTCGCAGCGGCAAAACTCAAAGCACTAGTGTTCAAAGGGGGTACCTTACCACTATCAAATGATTGTACTGCTGTAAACGGTGCAGTATGCGCCAATTATAAAGTAGTGGTTGACATTCAAAGTGCATTTAGGCACAAAGCATTAAACGTTGATTCAGGGTGGAATAAGGTCCAACATCGGCCTGACCAGCAAAGCTCACTCTAGGAAGCGAACCTATGCCAAAGCTACTTTCTACAGCTTTTTACGTTCTAAGGTTATCAGTCTTCCCTGTCCGCTATAGATTATGGACATCTTGATCAAACTGGAATGTAAGTCGTCTCTCTGCAACTGGTAAGCCACGTCATTCCTGCTGCTCTTCAAGCTTTTTGCCTCAACATCTCCCTCTCAGCTTATTCTTCATCCAGTTGTCTCTATATGTGATTTAAAGCAGCTGTCATCTTTCTAAGCACCCCAACCACTACACTTTCCACATCTTTATCACACCATGAGCTCTTGCTTTTTTTCAGCCATCCCCCCGATGAGTTGGAAATATTTAATGACCTAGCGAAGACAATACCCTCAATTTTGTTTCTAATCTCAGTCATACTTAAATATATTTTTACTACCTGGTGATGAAGAATCCTACTCACAATAAGTCTAAGGTAGCGGTCGATTATCCTGGCAAGGTCGCCAAATAATATATAACGGCAAGAAATGACGACTCTTGCACCAAACTAAAGAAAACCCTAAGCACAATGAATTTGAAAGAAGTAGAAACATATAACCGTGCGGGCTCAACGGGCCACTCAACTCTTTATAAAGATGGTAAGACCGGGTGGAACCCCATTATGCTACCAAAAGAGACTAGCTATGAAATGAAACCTAGACACACAATGGTGTTGAATAAATTTAATTTGTAGAAAAAAATATAATTACAGTTTCAATTTTAGAATTGTATGTGGTATAGATATGCATACATACATATAAATATATGTATTTCCCTTGGAAAAAAATCTAATATAAATTAACTTGTGTCTTCAATTTGATGATGCAAATGATAAGGAAGAGCATTTGTCAACTTCGACCAAATTCAATTAATTATTAATTACTCTCAGTATTACAAATCCTATAGATGACCATTCGCCAACACTGGTTTTCGACAATTAATTATATAAAATTATATTAATATGTCAGAATTGGTAAATTTATTCTTCAATGCTACAAATGTTACGGATTTGCGTTCGCCAATAGTGATATAGGCATCTATAGAATATATACATATATGGAAAGACAAAATAGTCTTTTCAATTTGATTATTACCCAATGCAATTGAGATGCATTAATTAATTATGATTGATCGTCAGTATAGACCAGAGAAAAAATTAAGACATTTTGTGAGATATTATATGTTGTAATTTTTTCCAAGAAATTTAATGCATAGAAAAAATCGCCTTAAATTAGAAATCCGTAATTTATCGTTCTCATATCCACATGCGGAAGATTTCGAACGCAGGACAGCATTAGTTGGTTGATGAGATTAATTTTGCAACATGACAATGAGCGCAGATTAACAAGTACGTCAGTCTAATAGGAATGACGAAGCCTCATATAATAAATTACGTTTTGGTCCATGATTTAGTGTCAACTGTCAATGATGGGTTACGAGACCAGAACGTCAAGTTCCAAAACGGGAAACATGGGAACTGGAAAACTCCAACATATGACTCCAAGATATGACATCCAAGTAATAATCTCCAAGATATGATTAGTAAAGAAGTCGTGGTTGTAAAAAAATACTTTTTCAAAAGTATTAATTAGTGAAATAAAACTAATTTATCACAAAATATAAAAAAGTAAATAAGATGTCGAAATATCTTACTACAGGGGGTTTGGTTTTCAAACTTTGCGTTTTAAGTACAGAAACAAAGCAGATTAATATAATTTTGTAGATAAATACCTCTATAATAATGTTTATGATATAAAAAATCAAACAATCAAAATAATTAATGATTTTGTCAAACTTACCCTGAAATGGGAATAATAATTATTTATAAACATGTATGTAAAATAAATGTCGTCATGTATATTCTAGTGCATAAAGAAATATTTAGACATTTAGCATCCTGAGCTTATACACAAGATTATTTGAAAGCAAGTGCAGGCCCCTAGCACTTCTCACTGACATCAACCTTTACTGACACCATCGGCAACAGAGATGATCACACAATCTGGAAAATATAAAATGATCCTGATAACACTCGTTTAAAAGGGTCCATTAATATATATATATATATATATATATATATATATATATATATATATATATATTATATATATATATATATATATATAATATATATATATATATATATATATATATATATATATATATATTATATATATATGATATATTATATATATATATAATATATATAATATATATATTATATTTAAGATAAATATATATATATATAATATATATAGATATATAATATATATATATATATAATTAATATATATATATAGAATTATATATATCATATATATATATATATTATATATATATATATATATATAAACATCACCCACCATGTTAAGCTGCACCTCTCAGATGTTATCCTTTCAGAATCTTTTCCAAGCATCTGTGTCTGCAAATGTTTAGTTTTCCTCTACTTCCTCCATAGTCTTGCTTCTTCGTTGTTTAGCCTCCCATCACTTCAAAATATCTCGTCCTCGGTATTATAGCTGGTCTCCTCCTATTCGGTTTCTAATACCTCATCTATTTTAATCTCTAAGCCTTCTACATTCTTTTAAAGTGTCTAAACATCCCAACTGGTTTCTTTCCACCATTTTAAAACCGGTTACAAGCCCAGTTCTCTCCTGAGCAGGTTACTTATGATTCTGTCTGTCAACGATTTTCACAAAATGACTAAGAACTCTTCATTTCTGCACCGTCTTTTTTCCCTACTGCATTCATTGTAAGGAATTCTGATCCTTGCAACAATGTTGGTCATTAATTGTTTTATATATTAATTCTTTTTGCTATCCTTCGCTACTTGTGTAATGGATACAGTATTTCCACATTTTGTGAGAATCTCATTATTCTTTCTCTCAACTCATCATCTTGTCATTCCTTGATCATTAAATACCACGATCAAATATTTAAAACTACTCTCTTTCTAGAATAGTTTCTTTTATGTTCAATGTTATCTCTTCCTCTCTCTTGTTATCACCAACACTTCCATTTCTCAGTTCAGTTTAGTACTTTATTCCACTTATTTACAGTTTCCAGCATTTTATTGCCTTCTAATGTTATCACTGCCGTATGCTTCTTATTCTGCCTTATGCATATCCTTTTAGGATAGCTGTCCAGGGAATATGCAAAG